>JAOTON010000632.1:0-152531 GCA_034440635.1 Lepas anatifera
CGTGGTGCAGTATGCAGAGACATGCTAATTTAGGAAAACATGGGCCTAGACAGGGGAACGAATGGAGCCATAATGAGAACACAAAACCTAAAACTCCAACAATGAGTTGTTATAAGTATCAAACTGCTGAAAAAAACTCGCCTGTCAATCGAACTGTTTGGCTAACGTACATTGTCACCGGCTTCTCCTGCGCCAGAGCGGCACCTGCCGAGGCCGCAGGCCGAGGTTGTTGTTGTTGTTGTCTGTTCTGAGCGCTGGTATCAGAGACCTTAAACTTTTCTGGATAGAAGGCACTTCCAAATGAATAAGCACCACGGTTGTCAATTTTTAAAATTTTCAAACTTTTTCTCAGAATTTTGCATTATGTGATTTGTAACTTGTATTTTTCTATTTTTTGCTAATTCATCTACAGTCTTCAAACTTGCACCCTTTTACATCAGACAAATTTGCAGTTCACACAAAAAGTTGGAAAGAAAAAGCTTTGAATTTAGGGCTCTAAATTAGCTTTTAAACTTTGAACCCTAAATTTGGCATAAAGCTCATGGTCTAAACTACAGGCTCGAAATATCTGAAGCTACAGCAGTTCAGGTTCTGAGTCAAATATCAACTTAAAGGCCTGTTTGTGCAGTACTGCACAAACACAGAAACAAAACAAAAACGGAAATTAAGGGTCTTTTTGGCCCATTCCGTGAATGTCTGCATTTCCCAAAATATCATTTAAACCCTTATATCTTCCGATATAATTGATAAAAATTAGTTCCCATTTCAGATAATAAAAGAGAATAGCCTCCTTATTATATATTTAGAGATAAAAACTTTCAGACTGAAACTTTTTATTTTATAGGCAAAAATAAAATATAAGTTTTTAAAATTTTTATTCTCAGCCCCCTGGTTTCTAGACCATGATAGCTACGGTATTGAACTTAACACGGCTGGATAGAAAACTTCGTTGCCGTCATTTTTCTCACTCATACCCCCCACTTATCTCTTACGGCTTCCGCGCTATAAGCCGTAAAATACATTTCAAAGTGGTAATTTTATCAGTTCATTTTTGCTTCACACCGGGGTTTAGGGTGGTTAGAGTGATTGGAGGAAATGAAATTTTGCATGCAGCTAGGTAAGAGACATATGTCGACGTTCCATCTGCATAGATATCAATGAAACACCAAGTTACCTTTACAAACATGCCGTTTCTCCACGCAACGTTGTAGCAAATCACCACGCGTCACCCCTGCGTCCACGACGCGGCAACACCGGCGATCGGCGCGGCCGTTTCTGTTTATTTATGGTCTGGTAAAAAGTACCCAAAACTACCCATATCGCATCACAAGTAATTAGAGTACCATAAAAGTCCGAGTTTACAATAAGAGTATTATGTTTCTGTTTTTGGACCATGGGTGGATCCAGGGAATAAGTAGGATAGGTGCCCCCCTCCACCCTTCTCCCCCATCCCCCTCCCCCAACCCCCAATCGACCATCGGCGCCGTCTAAAATTGTAAAGACTCGCCTCTCAAGGTCGATGACGCTCCCTGAAATGTCGCTTCCCATACGCGGATCCAGGATTGCCTATCGGGGGCGAGGTGGAAGGGGAAACTTCCTGGTGGGCGCTATCTACACCAGGGACGCCAGTTTTGGCCGGAAAACCTATCAAGTAGGCGCTAAAACCTATCAGTAGACCCCGATACCTAGATCTCGGGGAAAACGACATTTCAGGGGGTGCCTTCGAACTTTCCAGGGGTTTCCGGGACAATTTCAGGGGGCGCTAAGATTCTATGGGGGGCACCTGTACCCTTTCCCCCTTGGATCCGCCAATGTCGTTTCGGGTGGGGGGGCACGGAGGTGGGGTCGTTACGGGTGTGGGGGTAAGGAGCTCGAGCATAAGCGGATCCAGGACATCAGCATGGGGGTAGGGGCTAAAGAGTTCGAGCATAGGCAGACCCAGGACATCAGTACGAGGGTGGGGCTAGGGAGTTAGAGCAAAGGCGGATCCAGGACATCGGTACGAGGGTCGGGCTAGGGAGTTAGAGCATAGGCGGATCCAGGACATCGGTACGAGGGTCGGGCTAGGGAGTTAGAGCATAGGCGGATCCAGGACATTAGTACGGGGATGGGTCTAAGCAGCTGAGCATTAGCGAATTCAGGACATCAGTACGGGGTGAGACTCGGGAGTTCCAGCATAGGCGGATCCAGGACATCAGTAGGGGGTAGGGGCTACGGAGTTCGAGCATAGGCGGATCCAGGATATTAGTACGGGGATGGGGCTAAGGAGATCGAGCATAGGCGGATCTAGGACATCTGTACGGGGGTGGAGAAAAGGAGCTCGAGCATAGGCTGATCCAGGACATCAGTATGGGTGTGGGGCTAAGGAGCTCGAGCAGAGGCGGATCTAGGACATCAGTACGGTGGTGGGGCTAAAGGGCTTGAGTATTGGCGGATCAAGGACATCAGTACGGGGGTGAGGCTAAGGAGCTCGAGCATAAGCGGATCCAGGACATCAGCACGTGGGTAGGGGCTAAAGAGTTCGAGCATAGGCGGATCCAGGACATCAGTACGGGGGTGGGGCTAAGAAGCTCGAGCATAAGCGGATTCAGCTGATCAGTACGGGGGTGGGGCTCGGGAGCTCGAGCATAGGCGGATCTAGGACATCAGTACAGTGGTGGGGCTCGGGTGTTCCAGCATAGGCGGATCCAGGACATTAGTAGGGTGGTAGAGGCTAAAGAGTTCGAGTGTAGGCGAATCCAGGGCAGGACGGAGGTTGGGCTACGGAGTTCGAGCATAGGCAGATCCAGGACATCAGTTCGGGGGTGGGGCTAAGGAGCTCGAGCATAGGCGGATCCAGGACATCAGTGCAGGGGTGTGGCTCCGGAGCTCGAGTAAAGGCGGATCCAGGACATCAGTGGGGGGGGTAGGGGCTACGGAGTTCGAGCATAGGCGGATCCAAAACATCAGTAAGAAGGTGGGGTAAGGAGCTCGAGCATAGGCGGATCCAGGACATCAGTAGGGGGTAGTGGCTAAGGAGTTCGAGCATAGGCGGATCCAGGACATCAGTACGGGAGGTGGGGCTAAAAAGTTCGAGCATAGGCGGATCCAGGACATCAGTACGGGGGTGGGGCTAACGAGCTCCAGCAAAGGCGGATCCAGGCCTCAGTACGGGAATGGGGCTAAGGAGCTCGAGCATAGGCGGATCTAGGACATCAGTACGGTGGTGGGGCTCGGGCGTTCCAGCATAGGCGGCTCCAGGACAATAGTAGGGTGCTAGGGGCTAAATAGTTCGAGTATAGGCGAATCCAGGGCAGTACGGAGGTGGGGCTACGGAGTTCGAGCATAGGCAGATCCAGGACATCAGTACGGGGGTGGGGCTAAGGAGCTCGAGCATAAGCGGATTAAGGACATCAGTACGTGGGTGGGGCTCGGGAGCTCGAGCATAGGCGGATCCAGGACATCAATAGGGTTAGGGGCTAAGGAGTTCAAGCATAGGCGGATCCAGGGCAGTATAGAGGTGGGGCTACGGAGTTCGAGCATAGGCAGATCCAGGACATATGTAAGGGGGTGGGGTAAGGAGCTCGAGCATAGGCGGATCCAGGACATCAGTTCGGTGGTGGGGCTGAGGTCTCGAGCTGGGGCATAACTCGGTAAAAATAGGCTGAATTGGGTGAAAATCTGCAGGTATAGGTGAAACACCGTCGGAAAACCCATCATATTTTATATTGTATCTCCTTTCTTCTCGTCATGCCCAGTCTTTGCTTAACAAAACAAACATTATGCGTGTGTTTATTTCTTTGATGATATGAACAGAGGGCAAGCGTGGTGCAGTATGCAGAGACATGCTAATTTAGGAAAACATGGGCCTAGACAGGGGATTGAATGGAGCCATAATGAGAATAAAAAACCTAAAACTCCAACATTGCGTTGTTATAAGTATCAAACTGCTGAAAAAACTCGCCTGTCAATCAAACTGTTTGGCTAACGTACATTGTCACCGGGTTCTCCTGCGCCAGAGTGGCACCTGCCGAGGCCGCAGGCCGAGGTTGTTGTCAGAAGCCGGTGACGAACGAAGTAAGAAACGGCTTCTATTCTGACAGTTTTTCCGGTCTCGTCGTTGTCAGAAGCCGGTGACGAACGAAGTAAGAAACGGCTTCTATTCTGACAGTTTTTCCGGTCTCGTTGTTGTCTGTTGTTGTTGTTGTCTGTTCTGAGCGCTGGTATCAGAGACCTAAAATTTTTGTGGATAGAAGGCACTTCCAAATGAATAAGCACCACGGCTGTCAATTTTCAAAATTTTCAAAATTTTGCCCAGAATTTTGCATTATGTGATTTTTAACTTTTATTTTTCTATCTTTTGCTAATTCATTTACAGTCTTCAAACTTGTCCCCTTTTACATCAGACAAATTTGTAGTTCACACAAAAAGTTGGAAAAAAGCTTTAAATTTAGGGCTCTAAATTAGCTTTTAAACTTTGCACCCTAAATTTGGCATAAAACTCATGGTCTAAACTACAGGCTCGAAATATCTGAAGCTACAGCAGTTCAGGTTCTGATTCAAATATCAACTTAAAGGCCGGTTTGTGCAGTACTGCACAAACACAGAAACAAAACAAAAACGGAAATTTAAGGGTCCTTTTTGGCCCATTCCGTGAAGGTCTGCATTTCCCAAAATATCATTTAAACCCTTATATCTTCCGATCTCATTGATAAATATTAGTTCCCATTTCAGATAATAAAAGAGAATAGCCTCCTTTAATATATATTTAGAGATAAAAACTTTCAGACTGACACTTTTTATTTCATAGGCAAAAATAAAATATAAGTTTTTAAAATTTTTATTCTCAGCCCCCAGGTTTCCAGACCATGATAGCTACGGTATTGAACTTAACACGGCTGGATAGAAAACTTCGTTGCCGTCTTTTTCTCACTCATACCCCCCACTTATCTCTTACGGCTTCCGCGCTATGAGCCGTAAAATACATTTCGAAGTGGTAATTTTATCAGTTCATTTTTGCTTCACACCGGGGTTTAGGGTGGTTAGAGTCATTGGAGGGAAATGAAATTTTGCATGCAGCTAGGTAAGAGACATATGTCGACATTCCATCTGCGTAGATATCAATGAAACACCAAGTTACCTTTACAAACATGCCGTTTCTCCACGCATCGTTGTAGCAAATCACCACGCGTCACCCCTGCGTCCACGCCGCGGCAACGCCGGCGATCGGCGCGGCCGTTTCTGTTTATTTATGGTCTGGTAAAGAAGTACCCAATACTACCCATAATGCATCACAAGTAATTAGAGTACCGTAAAAGTCCGAGTTTACAATAAGAGTATTATGTTTCTGTTTTTGGACCATGGGTGGATCCAGGGAAAAAGTAGGCTAGGTGCCCCCCACCCTTCTCCCCCCATCCCCCTCCCCAACCCCCCAATCGACCATCGGCGCCGTCTGAAATTGTAAAGACACGCCTCTCAAGGTCGATGACGCTCCCTGAAATGTCGCTTCCCATACGCGGATCCAGGATTGCCTATCGGGGGTGAGGTGGAAGGGGAAACTTCCTGGTGGGCGCTATCTACATCAGGGACGCCACTTTTGGCCGGAAAACCTATCAAGTAGGCGCTAAAACCTATCAGTAAACCCCGATACCTGCATCTCGGGGAAAACGACATTTCAGGGGGTGCCATCGAACTTTCCAGGGGTTTCCGGGACAGTTTCAGGGGGCGTTAACATTCTATGGGGGCACCTGTCCCCTTTCCCCCTTGGATCCGCCTATGTCGTTTCGGGGGGGGTAAGGAGCTCGAGCATAAGCGGATCCAGGGCATCAGCATGGGGGTAGAAACTAAAGAGTTCGAGCATAGGCGGACCCAGGACATCAGTACGAGGGTGGGGCAAGGGAGTTAGAGCATAGGCGGATCCAGGACATCGGTACGAGGGTCGGGCTAGGGAGTTAGAGCATAGGCGGATCCAGGACATTAGTACGGGGATGGGGCTAAGCAGCTGAGCATTAGCGGATTCAGGACATCAGTACGGGGTGAGACTCGGAAGTTCCAGCATAAGCGGATCCAGGACATCAGTAGGGGGTTAGGGGCTACGGAGTTCGAGCATAGGCGGATCCAGGGCAGTACAGAGGTGGGGCTACGGAGTTCGAGCATAGGCGGATCCAGGACATCAGTAAGGGGGTGGGGTAAGGAGCTCGAGCATAGGCGGATCCAGGACATCAGTAGGGGGTAGGGGCTACGGAGTTCGAGCATAGGCGGATCCAGGACATCAGTAAGAAGGTGGAGTAAGGAGCTCGAGCATAGGCGGATCCAGAACATCAGTAGGGGGTAGGGGCTAAGGAGTTCGAGCATAGGCGGATCCAGGACATCAGTACGGAGGTGGGGCTAAGAAGTTCGAGCATAGGCGGATCCAGGACATCAGTACGAGGGTGGGGCTAAGGAGTTCCAGCAAAGGCAGATCCAGGCCTCAGTACGGGGGTGGGGCTAAGGAGCTTGAGCATAGGCGGATCCAGGACATCAGTACGGTGGTGGGGCTCGGGCGTTCCAGCATAGGTGGATCCAGGACATTAGTAGGGTGGTAGGGGCTAAAGAGTTCGAGTATAGGCGAATCCAGGGCAGTACGGAGGTGGGGCTACGGAGTTCGAGCATAGGCAGATCCAGGACATCAGTTCGGGGGTGGGGCTAAGGAGCTCGAGCATAGGCGGATCCAGGACATCAGTGCAGGGGTGTGGTTCCGGAGCTCGAGTAAAGGCGGATCCAGGACATCAGTACGGGGGTGGGGCTAGGGAGATCGAGCATAGGTGGATCCACGACATCTGTACGGGGGTGGGGCTAAAGAGCTGGAGCATAGGCGGATCCAGGACATCAGTATGGGTGTGGGGCTAAGGAGCTCGAGCAGAGGCGGATCCAGGGCATCAGTACGGGGGTGGGGCTAAGGGGTTCGAGTATAGGCTGATAAAGGACATCAGTACAGAGTTGGGGCTAAGGAGCTCAAGCATAAGCGGATCCAGGACATCAGCACGTGGGTAGGGGCTAAAGAGTTCGAGCATAGGCGGATCCAGGACATCAGTACGGGGGTGGGGCTAAGGAGCTTGAGCATAAGCGGAGCCAGGATATCAGTACGGGGTTAGAGGCTAAGGAGTTTGAGCATAGGGGGATCCAGCATATCGGTACGGGGATGGGGCTAAGGAGATCCAGCATAGGCGGATCCAGGACATCTGTACGGAGGTGGGGCTAAGGAGCTCGAGCATAGGCGGATCCAGGACATCAGTATGGGTGTCGGGCTAAGGAGCTCGAGCAGAGGCGGATCCAGGACATCAGTAGGGGTAGGGGCTAAGGAGTTCAAGCATAGGCGGATCCAGGGCAGTATAGAGGTGGGGCTACGGAGTTCGAGCATAGGCAGATCCAGGACATATGTAAGGGGGTGGGGTAAGGAGCTCGAGCATAGGCGGATCCAGGACATCAGTTCGGTAGTGGGGCTGAGGTCTCGAGCTGGGGCATAACTCGGTAACAAATAGGCTGAATTGAGTGAAAATCTGCAGGTATAGGTGAAATACCGTCGAAAAACCCATCATATTTTATATTAAATCTCCTTTCTTCTCGTCATGCCCAGTCTTTGCTTAACAAAACAAACATTATGCGTGTGTTTATTTATTTGATGACATGAACAGAGGGCAAGCGTGGTGCAGTATGCAGAGACATGCTAATTTAGGAAAACATGGGCCTAGACAGGGGAACGAATGGAGCCATAATGAGAACACAAAACCTAAAACTCCAACATTGCGTTGTTATAAGTATCAAACTGCTGAAAAAAACTCGTCTGTCAATCGAACTGTTTGGCTAACGTACATTGTCACCGGCTTCTCCTGCGCCAGAGCGGCACCTGCCGAGGCCGCAGGCCGAGGTCTGTTGTTGTTGTTGTCTGTTCTGAGCGCTGGTATCAGAGACCTAAAATTTTTGTGGATAGAAGGCACTTCCAAATGAATAAGCACCACGGCTGTCAATTTTCAAAATTTTCAAAATTTTGCCCAGAATTTTGCATTATGTGATTTTTAACTTTTATTTTTCTATCTTTTGCTAATTCATTTGCAGTCTTCAAACTTGTCCCCTTTTACATCAGACAAATTTGTAGTTCACACAAAAAGTTGGAAAGAAAAAGCTTTAAATTTAGGGCTCTAAATTAGCTTTTAAACTTTGCACCCTAAATTTGGCATAAAACTCATGGTCTAAACTACAGGCTCGAAATATCTGAAGCTACAGCAGTTCAGGTTCTGATTCAAATATCAACTTAAAGGCCGGTTTGTGCAGTACTGCACAAACACAGAAACAAAACAAAAACGGAAATTTAAGGGTCCTTTTTGGCCCATTCCGTGAAGGTCTGCATTTCCCAAAATATTATTTAAACCCTTATATCTTCCGATCTCATTGATAAATATTAGTTCCCATTTCAGATAATAAAAGAGAATAGCCTCCTTTAATATATATTTAGAGATAAAAACTTTCAGACTGACACTTTTTATTTTATAGGCAAAAATAAAATATAAGTTTTTAAAATTTTTATTCTCAGCCCCCAGGTTTCCAGACCATGATAGCTACGGTATTGAACTTAACACGGCTGGATAGAAAACTTCGTTGCCGTCTTTTTCTCACTCATACCTCCCACTTATCTCTTACGGCTTCCGCGCTATGAGCCGTAAAATACATTTCGAAGTGGTAATTTTATCAGTTCATTTTTGCTTCACACCGGGGTTTAGGGTGGTTAGAGTCATTGGAGGGAAATGAAATTTTGCATGCAGCTAGGTAAGAGACATATGTCGACATTCCATCTGCGTAGATATCAATGAAACACCAAGTTACCTTTACAAACATGCCGTTTCTCCACGCATCGTTGTAGCAAATCACCACGCGTCACCCCTGCGTCCACGCCGCGGCAACGCCGGCGATCGGCGCGGCCGTTTCTGTTTATTTATGGTCTGGTAAAGAAGTACCCAATACTACCCATAATGCATCACAAGTAATTAGAGTACCGTAAAAGTCCGAGTTTACAATAAGAGTATTATGTTTCTGTTTTTGGACCATGGGTGGATCCAGGGAAAAAGTAGGCTAGGTGCCCCCCACCCTTCTCCCCCATCCCCCTCCCCAACCCCCAATCGACCATCGGCGCCGTCTGAAATTGTAAAGACACGCCTCTCAAGGTCGATGACGCTCCCTGAAATGTCGCTTCCCATACGCGGATCCAGGATTGCCTATCGGGGGTGAGGTGGAAGGGGAAACTTCCTGGTGGGCGCTATCTACACCAGGGACGCCACTTTTGGCCGGAAAACCTATCAAGTAGGCGCTAAAACCTATCAGTAGACCCCGATACCTGCATCTCGGGGAAAACGACATTTCAGGGGGTGCCATCGAACTTTCCAGGGGTTTCCGGGACAATTTCAGGGGGCGTTAACATTCTATGGGGGCACCTGTCCCCTTTCCCCCTTGGATCCGCCTATGTCGTTTCGGGGGGGGTAAGGAGCTCGAGCATAAGCGGATCCAGGGCATCAGCATGGGGGTAGAAACTAAAGAGTTCGAGCATAGGCGGACCCAGGACATCAGTACGAGGGTGGGGCTAGGGAGTTAGAGCATAGGCGGATCCAGGACATCGGTACGAGGGTCGGGCTAGGGAGTTAGAGCATAGGCGGATCCAGGACATTAGTACGGGGATGGGGCTAGGCAGCTGAGCATTAGCGGATTCAGGACATCAGTACGGGGTGAGACTCGGAAGTTTCAGCATAAGTGGATCCAGGACATCAGTAGGGGGTTAGTGGCTACGGAGTTCGAGCATAGGCGGATCCAGGGCAGTACAGAGGTGGGGCTACGGAGTTAGAGCATAGGCGGATCCAGGACATCAGTAAGGGGGTGGGGTAAGGAGCTCGAGCATAGGCGGATCCAGGACATCAGTGGGGGGTAGGGGCTACGGAGTTCGAGCATAGGCGGATCCAGGACGTCAGTAAGAAGGTGGAGTAAGGAGCTCGAGCATAGGCGGATCCAGGACATCAGTAGGGGGTAGGGGCTAAGGAGTTCGAGCATAGGCGGATCCAGGACGTCAGTACGGAGGTGGGGCTAAGAAGTTCGAGCATAGGCGGATCCAGGACATCAGTACGAGGGTGGGGCTAAGGAGTTCCAGCAAAGGCAGATCCAGGCCTCAGTACGGGGGTGGGGCTAAGGAGCTTGAGCATAGGCGGATCCAGGACATCAGTACGGTGGTGGGGCTCGGGCGTTCCAGCATAGGTGGATCCAGGACATTAGTAGGGTGGTAGGGGCTAAAGAGTTCGAGTATAGGCGAATCCAGGGCAGTACGGAGGTGGGGCTACGGAGTTCGAGCATAGGCAGATCCAGGACATCAGTTCGGGGGTGGGGCTAAGGAGCTCGAGCATAGGCGGATCCAGGACATCAGTGCAGGGGTGTGGTTCCGGAGCTCGAGTAAAGGCGGATCCAGGACATCAGTACGGGGGTGGGGCTAGGGAGATCGAGCATAGGTGGATCCACGACATCTGTACGGGGGGTGGGGCTATAGAGCTGGAGCATAGGCGGATCCAGGACATCAGTATGGGTGTGGGGCTAAGGAGCTCGAGCAGAGGCGGATTCAGGGCATCAGTACGGGGGTGGGGCTAAGGGGTTCGAGTATAGGCGGATAAAGGACATCAGTACAGAGTTGGGGCTAAGGAGCTCAAGCATAAGCGGATCCAGGACATCAGCACGTGGGTAGGGGCTAAAGAGTTCGAGCATAGGCGGATCCAGGACATCAGTACGGGGGTGGGGCTAAGGAGCTTGAGCATAAGCGGAGCCAGGATATCAGTACGGGGTTAGAGGCTAAGGAGTTTGAGCATAGGGGGATCCAGCATATCGGTACGGGGATGGGGCTAAGGAGATCCAGCATAGGCGGATCCAGGACATCTGTACGGAGGTGGGGCTAAGGAGCTCGAGCATAGGCGGATCCAGGACATCAGTATGGGTGTCGGGCTAAGGAGCTCGAGCAGAGGCGGATCCAGGACATCAGTAGGGGTAGGGGCTAAGGAGTTCAAGCATAGGCGGATCCAGGGCAGTATAGAGGTGGGGCTACGGAGTTCGAGCATAGGCAGATCCAGGACATATGTAAGGGGGTGGGGTAAGGAGCTCGAGCATAGGCGGATCCAGGACATCAGTTCGGTAGTGGGGCTGAGGTCTCGAGCTGGGGCATAACTCGGTAACAAATAGGCTGAATTGAGTGAAAATCTGCAGGTATAGGTGAAATACCGTCGAAAAACCCATCATATTTTATATTAAATCTCCTTTCTTCTCGTCATGCCCAGTCTTTGCTTAACAAAACAAACATTATGCGTGTGTTTATTTATTTGATGACATGAACAGAGGGCAAGCGTGGTGCAGTATGCAGAGACATTCTAATTTAGGAAAACATGGGCCTAGACAGGGGAACGAATGGAGCCATAATGAGAACACAAAACCTAAAACTCCAACATTGCGTTGTTATAAGTATCAAACTGCTGAAAAAAACTCGCCTGTCAATCGAACTGTTTGGCTAACGTACATTGTCACCGGCTTCTCCTGCGCCAGAGCGGCACCTGCCGAGGCCGCAGGCCGAGGTCTGTTGTTGTTGTTGTCTGTTCTGAGCGCTGGTATCAGAGACCTAAAATTTTTGTGGATAGAAGGCACTTCCAAATGAATAAGCACCACGGCTGTCAATTTTCAAAATTTTCAAAATTTTGCCCAGAATTTTGCATTATGTGATTTTTAACTTTTATTTTTCTATCTTTTGCTAATTCATTTACAGTCTTCAAACTTGTCCCCTTTTACATCAGACAAATTTGTAGTTCACACAAAAAGTTGGAAAGAAAAAGCTTTAAATTTAGGGCTCTAAATTAGCTTTTAAACTTTGCACCCTAAATTTGGCATAAAACTCATGGTCTAAACTACAGGCTCGAAATATCTGAAGCTACAGCAGTTCAGGTTCTGATTCAAATATCAACTTAAAGGCCGGTTTGTGCAGTACTGCACAAACACAGAAACAAAACAAAAACGGAAATTTAAGGGTCCTTTTTGGCCCATTCCGTGAAGGTCTGCATTTCCCAAAATATTATTTAAACCCTTATATCTTCCGATCTCATTGATAAATATTAGTTCCCATTTCAGATAATAAAAGAGAATAGCCTCCTTTAATATATATTTAGAGATAAAAACTTTCAGACTGACACTTTTTATTTTATAGGCAAAAATAAAATATAAGTTTTTAAAATTTTTATTCTCAGCCCCCAGGTTTCCAGACCATGATAGCTACGGTATTGAACTTAACACGGCTGGATAGAAAACTTCGTTGCCGTCTTTTTCTCACTCATACCTCCCACTTATCTCTTACGGCTTCCGCGCTATGAGCCGTAAAATACATTTCGAAGTGGTAATTTTATCAGTTCATTTTTGCTTCACACCGGGGTTTAGGGTGGTTAGAGTCATTGAGGGAAATGAAATTTTGCATGCAGCTAGGTAAGAGACATATGTCGACATTCCATCTGCGTAGATATCAATGAAACACCAAGTTACCTTTACAAACATGCCGTTTCTCCACGCATCGTTGTAGCAAATCACCACGCGTCACCCCTGCGTCCACGCCGCGGCAACGCCGGCGATCGGCGCGGCCGTTTCTGTTTATTTATGGTCTGGTAAAGAAGTACCCAATACTACCCATAATGCATCACAAGTAATTAGAGTACCGTAAAAGTCCGAGTTTACAATAAGAGTATTATGTTTCTGTTTTTGGACCATGGGTGGATCCAGGGAAAAAGTAGGCTAGGTGCCCCCCACCCTTCTCCCCCCATCCCCCTCCCCAACCCCCAATCGACCATCGGCGCCGTCTGAAATTGTAAAGACACGCCTCTCAAGGTCGATGACGCTCCCTGAAATGTCGCTTCCCATACGCGGATCCAGGATTGCCTATCGGGAGTGAGGTGGAAGGGGAAACTTCCTGGTGGGCGCTATCTACACCAGGGACGCCACTTTTGGCCGGAAAACCTATCAAGTAGGCGCTAAAACCTATCAGTAGACCCCGATACCTGCATCTCGGGGAAAACGACATTTCAGGGGGTGCCATCGAACTTTCCAGGGGTTTCCGGGACAATTTCAGGGGGCGTTAACATTCTATGGGGGCACCTGTCCCCTTTCCCCCTTGGATCCGCCTATGTCGTTTCGGGGGGGTAAGGAGCTCGAGCATAAGCGGATCCAGGGCATCAGCATGGGGGTAGAAACTAAAGAGTTCGAGCATAGGCGGACCCAGGACATCAGTACGAGGGTGGGGCTAGGGAGTTAGAGCATAGGCGGATCCAGGACATCGGTACGAGGGTCGGGCTAGGGAGTTAGAGCATAGGCGGATCCAGGACATTAGTACGGGGATGGGGCTAGGCAGCTGAGCATTAGCGGATTCAGGACATCAGTACGGGGTGAGACTCGGAAGTTTCAGCATAAGTGGATCCAGGACATCAGTAGGGGGTTAGTGGCTACGGAGTTCGAGCATAGGCGGATCCAGGGCAGTACAGAGGTGGGGCTACGGAGTTAGAGCATAGGCGGATCCAGGACATCAGTAAGGGGGTGGGGTAAGGAGCTCGAGCATAGGCGGATCCAGGACATCAGTGGGGGGTAGGGGCTACGGAGTTCGAGCATAGGCGGATCCAGGACGTCAGTAAGAAGGTGGAGTAAGGAGCTCGAGCATAGGCGGATCCAGGACATCAGTAGGGGGTAGGGGCTAAGGAGTTCGAGCATAGGCGGATCCAGGACGTCAGTACGGAGGTGGGGCTAAGAAGTTCGAGCATAGGCGGATCCAGGACATCAGTACGAGGGTGGGGCTAAGGAGTTCCAGCAAAGGCAGATCCAGGCCTCAGTACGGGGGTGGGGCTAAGGAGCTTGAGCATAGGCGGATCCAGGACATCAGTACGGTGGTGGGGCTCGGGCGTTCCAGCATAGGTGGATCCAGGACATTAGTAGGGTGGTAGGGGCTAAAGAGTTCGAGTATAGGCGAATCCAGGGCAGTACGGAGGTGGGGCTACGGAGTTCGAGCATAGGCAGATCCAGGACATCAGTTCGGGGGTGGGGCTAAGGAGCTCGAGCATAGGCGGATCCAGGACATCAGTGCAGGGGTGTGGTTCCGGAGCTCGAGTAAAGGCGGATCCAGGACATCAGTACGGGGGTGGGGCTAGGGAGATCGAGCATAGGTGGATCCACGACATCTGTACGGGGGGTGGGGCTATAGAGCTGGAGCATAGGCGGATCCAGGACATCAGTATGGGTGTGGGGCTAAGGAGCTCGAGCAGAGGCGGATTCAGGGCATCAGTACGGGGGTGGGGCTAAGGGGTTCGAGTATAGGCGGATAAAGGACATCAGTACAGAGTTGGGGCTAAGGAGCTCAAGCATAAGCGGATCCAGGACATCAGCACGTGGGTAGGGGCTAAAGAGTTCGAGCATAGGCGGATCCAGGACATCAGTACGGGGGTGGGGCTAAGGAGCTTGAGCATAAGCGGAGCCAGGATATCAGTACGGGGTTAGAGGCTAAGGAGTTTGAGCATAGGGGGATCCAGCATATCGGTACGGGGATGGGGCTAAGGAGATCCAGCATAGGCGGATCCAGGACATCTGTACGGAGGTGGGGCTAAGGAGCTCGAGCATAGGCGGATCCAGGACATCAGTATGGGTGTCGGGCTAAGGAGCTCGAGCAGAGGCGGATCCAGGACATCAGTAGGGGTAGGGGCTAAGGAGTTCAAGCATAGGCGGATCCAGGGCAGTATAGAGGTGGGGCTACGGAGTTCGAGCATAGGCAGATCCAGGACATATGTAAGGGGGTGGGGTAAGGAGCTCGAGCATAGGCGGATCCAGGACATCAGTTCGGTAGTGGGGCTGAGGTCTCGAGCTGGGGCATAACTCGGTAACAAATAGGCTGAATTGAGTGAAAATCTGCAGGTATAGGTGAAATACCGTCGAAAAACCCATCATATTTTATATTAAATCTCCTTTCTTCTCGTCATGCCCAGTCTTTGCTTAACAAAACAAACATTATGCGTGTGTTTATTTATTTGATGACATGAACAGAGGGCAAGCGTGGTGCAGTATGCAGAGACATTCTAATTTAGGAAAACATGGGCCTAGACAGGGGAACGAATGGAGCCATAATGAGAACACAAAACCTAAAACTCCAACATTGCGTTGTTATAAGTATCAAACTGCTGAAAAAACTCGCCTGTCAATCGAACTGTTTGGCTAACGTACATTGTCACCGGCTTCTCCTGCGCCAGAGCGGCACCTGCCGAGGCCGCAGGCCGAGGTCTGTTGTTGTTGTTGTCTGTTCTGAGCGCTGGTATCAGAGACCTAAAATTTTTGTGGATAGAAGGCACTTCCAAATGAATAAGCACCACGGCTGTCAATTTTCAAAATTTTCAAAATTTTGCCCAGAATTTTGCATTATGTGATTTTTAACTTTTATTTTTCTATCTTTTGCTAATTCATTTACAGTCTTCAAACTTGTCCCCTTTTACATCAGACAAATTTGTAGTTCACACAAAAAGTTGGAAAGAAAAAGCTTTAAATTTAGGGCTCTAAATTAGCTTTTAAACTTTGCACCCTAAATTTGGCATAAAACTCATGGTCTAAACTACAGGCTCGAAATATCTGAAGCTACAGCAGTTCAGGTTCTGATTCAAATATCAACTTAAAGGCCGGTTTGTGCAGTACTGCACAAACACAGAAACAAAACAAAAACGGAAATTTAAGGGTCCTTTTTGGCCCATTCCGTGAAGGTCTGCATTTCCCAAAATATTATTTAAACCCTTATATCTTCCGATCTCATTGATAAATATTAGTTCCCATTTCAGATAATAAAAGAGAATAGCCTCCTTTAATATATATTTAGAGATAAAAACTTTCAGACTGACACTTTTTATTTTATAGGCAAAAATAAAATATAAGTTTTTAAAATTTTTATTCTCAGCCCCCAGGTTTCCAGACCATGATAGCTACGGTATTGAACTTAACACGGCTGGATAGAAAACTTCGTTGCCGTCTTTTTCTCACTCATACCTCCCACTTATCTCTTACGGCTTCCGCGCTATGAGCCGTAAAATACATTTCGAAGTGGTAATTTTATCAGTTCATTTTTGCTTCACACCGGGGTTTAGGGTGGTTAGAGTCATTGGAGGGAAATGAAATTTTGCATGCAGCTAGGTAAGAGACATATGTCGACATTCCATCTGCGTAGATATCAATGAAACACCAAGTTACCTTTACAAACATGCCGTTTCTCCACGCATCGTTGTAGCAAATCACCACGCGTCACCCCTGCGTCCACGCCGCGGCAACGCCGGCGATCGGCGCGGCCGTTTCTGTTTATTTATGGTCTGGTAAAGAAGTACCCAATACTACCCATAATGCATCACAAGTAATTAGAGTACCGTAAAAGTCCGAGTTTACAATAAGAGTATTATGTTTCTGTTTTTGGACCATAGGTGGATCCAGGGAAAAAGTAGGCTAGGTGCCCCCCACCCTTCTCCCCCATCCCCCTCCCCAACCCCCAATCGACCATCGGCGCCGTCTGAAATTGTAAAGACACGCCTCTCAAGGTCGATGACGCTCCCTGAAATGTCGCTTCCCATACGCGGATCCAGGATTGCCTATCGGGGGTGAGGTGGAAGGGGAAACTTCCTGGTGGGCGCTATCTACACCAGGGACGCCACTTTTGGCCGGAAAACCTATCAAGTAGGCGCTAAAACCTATCAGTAGACCCCGATACCTGCATCTCGGGGAAAACGACATTTCAGGGGGTGCCATCGAACTTTCCAGGGGTTTCCGGGACAATTTCAGGGGGCGTTAACATTCTATGGGGGGCACCTGTCCCCTTTCCCCCTTGGATCCGCCTATGTCGTTTCGGGGGGGTAAGGAGCTCGAGCATAAGCGGATCCAGGGCATCAGCATGGGGGTAGAAACTAAAGAGTTCGAGCATAGGCGGACCCAGGACATCAGTACGAGGGTGGGGCTAGGGAGTTAGAGCATAGGCGGATCCAGGACATCGGTACGAGGGTCGGGCTAGGGAGTTAGAGCATAGGCGGATCCAGGACATTAGTACGGGGATGGGGCTAGGCAGCTGAGCATTAGCGGATTCAGGACATCAGTACGGGGTGAGACTCGGAAGTTTCAGCATAAGTGGATCCAGGACATCAGTAGGGGGTTAGTGGCTACGGAGTTCGAGCATAGGCGGATCCAGGGCAGTACAGAGGTGGGGCTACGGAGTTAGAGCATAGGCGGATCCAGGACATCAGTAAGGGGGTGGGGTAAGGAGCTCGAGCATAGGCGGATCCAGGACATCAGTGGGGGGTAGGGGCTACGGAGTTCGAGCATAGGCGGATCCAGGACGTCAGTAAGAAGGTGGAGTAAGGAGCTCGAGCATAGGCGGATCCAGGACATCAGTAGGGGGTAGGGGCTAAGGAGTTCGAGCATAGGCGGATCCAGGACGTCAGTACGGAGGTGGGGCTAAGAAGTTCGAGCATAGGCGGATCCAGGACATCAGTACGAGGGTGGGGCTAAGGAGTTCCAGCAAAGGCAGATCCAGGACCTCAGTACGGGGGTGGGGCTAAGGAGCTTGAGCATAGGCGGATCCAGGACATCAGTACGGTGGTGGGGCTCGGGCGTTCCAGCATAGGTGGATCCAGGACATTAGTAGGGTGGTAGGGGCTAAAGAGTTCGAGTATAGGCGAATCCAGGGCAGTACGGAGGTGGGGCTACGGAGTTCGAGCATAGGCAGATCCAGGACATCAGTTCGGGGGTGGGGCTAAGGAGCTCGAGCATAGGCGGATCCAGGACATCAGTGCAGGGGTGTGGTTCCGGAGCTCGAGTAAAGGCGGATCCAGGACATCAGTACGGGGGTGGGGCTAAGGAGATCGAGCATAGGTGGATCCACGACATCTGTACGGGGGTGGGGCTATAGAGCTGGAGCATAGGCGGATCCAGGACATCAGTATGGGTGTGGGGCTAAGGAGCTCGAGCAGAGGCGGATCCAGGGCATCAGTACGGGGGTGGGGCTAAGGGGTTCGAGTATAGGCGGATAAAGGACATCAGTACAGAGTTGGGGCTAAGGAGCTCAAGCATAAGCGGATCCAGGACATCAGCACGTGGGTAGGGGCTAAAGAGTTCGAGCATAGGCGGATCCAGGACATCAGTACGGGGTGGGGCTAAGGAGCTTGAGCATAAGCGGAGCCAGGATATCAGTACGGGGTTAGAGGCTAAGGAGTTTGAGCATAGGGGGATCCAGCATATCGGTACGGGGATGGGGCTAAGGAGATCCAGCATAGGCGGATCCAGGACATCTGTACGGAGGTGGGGCTAAGGAGCTCGAGCATAGGCGGATCCAGGACATCAGTACGTGGGTGTCGGGCTAAGGAGCTCGAGCAGAGGCGGATCCAGGACATCAGTAGGGGTAGGGGCTAAGGAGTTCAAGCATAGGCGGATCCAGGGCAGTATAGAGGTGGGGCTACGGAGTTCGAGCATAGGCAGATCCAGGACATATGTAAGGGGGTGGGGTAAGGAGCTCGAGCATAGGCGGATCCAGGACATCAGTTCGGTAGTGGGGCTGAGGTCTCGAGCTGGGGCATAACTCGGTAACAAATAGGCTGAATTGAGTGAAAATCTGCAGGTATAGGTGAAATACCGTCGAAAAACCCATCATATTTTATATTAAATCTCCTTTCTTCTCGTCATGCCCAGTCTTTGCTTAACAAAACAAACATTATGCGTGTGTTTATTTATTTGATGACATGAACAGAGGGCAAGCGTGGTGCAGTATGCAGAGACATGCTAATTTAGGAAAACATGGGCCTAGACAGGGGAACGAATGGAGCCATAATGAGAACACAAAACCTAAAACTCCAACATTGCGTTGTTATAAGTATCAAACTGCTGAAAAAAACTCGCCTGTCAATCGAACTGTTTGGCTAACGTACATTGTCACCGGCTTCTCCTGCGCCAGAGCGGCACCTGCCGAGGCCGCAGGCCGAGGTCTGTTGTTGTTGTTGTCTGTTCTGAGCGCTGGTATCAGAGACCTAAAATTTTTGTGGATAGAAGGCACTTCCAAATGAATAAGCACCACGGCTGTCAATTTTCAAAATTTTCAAAATTTTGCCCAGAATTTTGCATTATGTGATTTTTAACTTTTATTTTTCTATCTTTTGCTAATTCATTTACAGTCTTCAAACTTGCTCCCCTTTTACATCAGACAAATTTGTAGTTCACACAAAAAGTTGGAAAGAAAAAGCTTTAAATTTAGGGCTCTAAATTAGCTTTTAAACTTTGCACCCTAAATTTGGCATAAAACTCATGGTCTAAACTACAGGCTCGAAATATCTGAAGCTACAGCAGTTCAGGTTCTGATTCAAATATCAACTTAAAGGCCGGTTTGTGCAGTACTGCACAAACACAGAAACAAAACAAAAACGGAAATTTAAGGGTCCTTTTTGGCCCATTCCGTGAAGGTCTGCATTTCCCAAAATATCATTTAAACCCTTATATCTTCCGATCTCATTAAGATAAATATTAGTTCCCATTTCAGATAATAAAAGAGAATAGCCTCCTTTAATATATATTTAGAGATAAAAACTTTCAGACTGACACTTTTTATTTTATAGGCAAAAATAAAATATAAGTTTTTAAAATTTTTATTCTCAGCCCCCAGGTTTCCAGACCATGATAGCTACGGTATTGAACTTAACACGGCTGGATAGAAAACTTCGTTGCCGTCATTTTTCTCACTCATACCTCCCACTTATCTCTTACGGCTTCCGCGCTATGAGCCGTAAAATACATTTCGAAGTGGTAATTTTATCAGTTCATTTTTGCTTCACACCGGGGTTTAGGGTGGTTAGAGTCATTGGAGGGAAATGAAATTTTGCATGCAGCTAGGTAAGAGACATATGTCGACATTCCATCTGCGTAGATATCAATGAAACACCAAGTTACCTTTACAAACATGCCGTTTCTCCACGCATCGTTGTAGCAAATCACCACGCGTCACCCCTGCGTCCACGCCGCGGCAACGCCGGCGATCGGCGCGGCCGTTTCTGTTTATTTATGGTCTGGTAAAGAAGTACCCAATACTACCCATAATGCATCACAAGTAATTAGAGTACCGTAAAAGTCCGAGTTTACAATAAGAGTATTATGTTTCTGTTTTTGGACCATGGGTGGATCCAGGGAAAAAGTAGGCTAGGTGCCCCCACCCTTCTCCCCCCATCCCCCTCCCCAACCCCCAATCGACCATCGGCGCCGTCTGAAATTGTAAAGACACGCCTCTCAAGGTCGATGACGCTCCCTGAAATGTCGCTTCCCATACGCGGATCCAGGATTGCCTATCGGGGGTGAGGTGGAAGGGGAAACTTCCTGGTGGGCGCTATCTACACCAGGGACGCCACTTTTGGCCGGAAAACCTATCAAGTAGGCGCTAAAACCTATCAGTAGACCCCGATACCTGCATCTCGGGGAAAACGACATTTCAGGGGGTGCCATCGAACTTTCCAGGGGTTTCCGGGACAATTTCAGGGGGCGTTAACATTCTATGGGGGCACCTGTCCCCTTTCCCCCTTGGATCCGCCTATGTCGTTTCGGGGGGGTAAGGAGCTCGAGCATAAGCGGATCCAGGGCATCAGCATGGGGGTAGAAACTAAAGAGTTCGAGCATAGGCGGACCCAGGACATCAGTACGAGGGTGGGGCTAGGGAGTTAGAGCATAGGCGGATCCAGGACATCGGTACGAGGGTCGGGCTAGGGAGTTAGAGCATAGGCGGATCCAGGACATTAGTACGGGGATGGGGCTAAGCAGCTGAGCATTAGCGGATTCAGGACATCAGTACGGGGTGAGACTCGGAAGTTCCAGCATAAGCGGATCCAGGACATCAGTAGGGGGTTAGGGGCTACGGAGTTCGAGCATAGGCGGATCCAGGGCAGTACAGAGGTGGGGCTACGGAGTTGAGCATAGGCGGATCCAGGACATCAGTAAGGGGGTGGGGTAAGGAGCTCGAGCATAGGCGGATCCAGGACATCAGTGGGGGGTAGGGGCTACGGAGTTCGAGCATAGGCGGATCCAGGACGTCAGTAAGAAGGTGGAGTAAGGAGCTCGAGCATAGGCGGATCCAGGACATCAGTACGGGGGTAGGGGCTAAGGAGTTCGAGCATAGGCGGATCCAGGACATCAGTACGGAGGTGGGGCTAAGAAGTTCGAGCATAGGCGGATCCAGGACATCAGTACGAGGGTGGGGCTAAGGAGTTCCAGCAAAGGCAGATCCAGGCCTCAGTACGGGGGTGGGGCTAAGGAGCTTGAGCATAGGCGGATCCAGGACATCAGTACGGTGGTGGGGCTCGGGCGTTCCAGCATAGGTGGATCCAGGACATTAGTAGGGTGGTAGGGGCTAAAGAGTTCGAGTATAGGCGAATCCAGGGCAGTACGGAGGTGGGGCTACGGAGTTCGAGCATAGGCAGATCCAGGACATCAGTTCGGGGGTGGGGCTAAGGAGCTCGAGCATAGGCGGATCCAGGACATCAGTGCAGGGGTGTGGTTCCGGAGCTCGAGTAAAGGCGGATCCAGGACATCAGTACGGGGGTGGGGCTAGGGAGATCGAGCATAGGTGGATCCACGACATCTGTACGGGGGTGGGGCTATAGAGCTGGAGCATAGGCGGATCCAGGACATCAGTATGGGTGTGGGGCTAAGGAGCTCGAGCAGAGGCGGATCCAGGGCATCAGTACGGGGGTGGGGCTAAGGGGTTCGAGTATAGGCGGATAAAGGACATCAGTACGAGAGTTGGGGCTAAGGAGCTCAAGCATAAGCGGATCCAGGACATCAGCACGTGGGTAGGGGCTAAAGAGTTCGAGCATAGGCGGATCCAGGACATCAGTACGGGGGTGGGGCTAAGGAGCTTGAGCATAAGCGGAGCCAGGATATCAGTACGGGGTTAGAGGCTAAGGAGTTTGAGCATAGGGGATCCAGCATATCGGTACGGGGATGGGGCTAAGGAGATCCAGCATAGGCGGATCCAGGACATCTGTACGGAGGTGGGGCTAAGGAGCTCGAGCATAGGCGGATCCAGGACATCAGTATGGGTGTCGGGCTAAGGAGCTCGAGCAGAGGCGGATCCAGGACATCAGTAGGGGTAGGGGCTAAGGAGTTCAAGCATAGGCGGATCCAGGGCAGTATAGAGGTGGGGCTACGGTGTTCGAGCATAGGCAGATCCAGGACATATGTAAGGGGGTGGGGTAAGGAGCTCGAGCATAGGCGGATCCAGGACATCAGTTCGGTAGTGGGGCTGAGGTCTCGAGCTGGGGCATAACTCGGTAACAAATAGGCTGAATTGAGTGAAAATCTGCAGGTATAGGTGAAATACCGTCGGAAAACCCATCATATTTTATATTAAATCTCCTTTCTTCTCGTCATGCCCAGTCTTTGCTTAACAAAACAAACATTATGCGTGTGTTTATTTATTTGATGACATGAACAGAGGGCAAGCGTGGTGCAGTATGCAGAGACATGCTAATTTAGGAAAACATGGGCCTAGACAGGGGAACGAATGGAGCCATAATGAGAACACAAAACCTAAAACTCCAACATTGCGTTGTTATAAGTATCAAACTGCTGAAAAAAACTCGCCTGTCAATCGAACTGTTTGGCTAACGTACATTGTCACCGGCTTCTCCTGCGCCAGAGCGGCACCTGCCGAGGCCGCAGGCCGAGGTCTGTTGTTGTTGTTGTCTGTTCTGAGCGCTGGTATCAGAGACCTAAAATTTTTGTGGATAGAAGGCACTTCCAAATGAATAAGCACCACGGCTGTCAATTTTCAAAATTTTCAAAATTTTGCCCAGAATTTTGCATTATGTGATTTTTAACTTTTATTTTTCTATCTTTTGCTAATTCATTTACAGTCTTCAAACTTGTCCCCTTTTACATCAGACAAATTTGTAGTTCACACAAAAAGTTGGAAAGAAAAAGCTTTAAATTTAGGGCTCTAAATTAGCTTTTAAACTTTGCACCCTAAATTTGGCATAAAACTCATGGTCTAAACTACAGGCTCGAAATATCTGAAGCTACAGCAGTTCAGGTTCTGATTCAAATATCAACTTAAAGGCCGGTTTGTGCAGTACTGCACAAACACAGAAACAAAACAAAAACGGAAATTTAAGGGTCCTTTTTGGCCCATTCCGTGAAGGTCTGCATTTCCCAAAATATTATTTAAACCCTTATATCTTCCGATCTAATTGATAAATATTAGTTCCCATTTCAGATAATAAAAGAGAATAGCCTCCTTTATTATATATTTAGAGATAAAAACTTTCAGACTGACACTTTTTATTTTATAGGCAAAAATAAAATATAAGTTTTTAAAATTTTTATTCTCAGCCCCCAGGTTTCCAGACCATGATAGCTACGGTATTGAACTTAACACGGCTGGATAGAAAACTTCGTTGCCGTCTTTTTCTCACTCATACCCCCACTTATCTCTTACGGCTTCCGCGCTATGAGCCGTAAAATACATTTCGAAGTGGTAATTTTATCAGTTCATTTTTGCTTCACACCGGGGTTTAGGGTGGTTAGAGTCATTGGAGGGAAATGAAATTTTGCATGCAGCTAGGTAAGAGACATATGTCGACATTCCATCTGCATAGATATCAATGAAACACCAAGTTACCTTTACAAACATGCCGTTTCTCCACGCAACGTTGTAGCAAATCACCACGCGTCACCCCTGCGTCCACGACGCGGCAACGCCGGCGATCGGCGCGGCCGTTTCTGTTTATTTATGGTCTGGTAAAGAAGTACCCAATACTACCCATAACGCATCACAAGTAATTAGAGTACCGTAAAAGTCCGAGTTTACAATAAGAGTATTATGTTTCTGTTTTTGGACCATGGGTGGATCCAGGGAAAAAGTAGGCTAGGTGCCCCCCTCCACCCTTCTCCCCCATCCCCCTCCCCAACCCCCAATCGACCATCGGCGCCGTCTAAAATTGTAAAGACACGCCTCTCAAGGTCGATGACGCTCCCTGAAATGTCGCTTCCCATACGCGGATCCAGGATTGCCTATCGGGGGTGAGGTGGAAGGGGAAACTTCCTGGTGGGCGCTATCTACACCAGGGACGCCACTTTTGGCCGGAAAACCTATCAAGTAGGCGCTAAAACCTATCAGTAGACCCCGATACCTACATCTCGGGGAAAACGACATTTCAGGGGGTGCCATCGAACTTTCCAGGGGTTTCCGGGACAATTTCAGGGGGCGCTAACATTCTATGGGGGCACCTGTCCCCTTTCCCCCTTGGATCCGCCAATGTCGTTTCGGGGGGGTAAGGAGCTCGAGCATAAGCGGATCCAGGGCATCAGCATGGGGGTAGAAACTAAAGAGTTCGAGCATAGGCGGACCCAGGACATCAGTACGAGGGTGGGGCTAGGGAGTTAGAGCATAGGCGGATCCAGGACATCGGTACGAGGGTCGGGCTAGGGAGTTAGAGCATAGGCGGATCCAGGACATTAGTACGGGGATGGGGCTAAGCAGCTGAGCATTAGCGGATTCAGGACATCAGTACGGGGTGAGACTCGGGAGTTTCAGCATAAGCGGATCCAGGACATCAGTAGGGGGTTAGGGGCTACGGAGTTCGAGCATAGGCGGATCCAGGATATTAGTACAGAGGTGGGGCTAAGGAGTTAGAGCATAGGCGGATCCAGGACATCTGTAAGGGGGTGGAGGAAAGGAGCTCGAGCATAGGCGGATCCAGGACATCAGTTGGGGGTAGGGGCTACGGAGCTCGAGCATAGGCGGATCCAGGACATCAGTACGGAGGTGGAGCTAAGGAGCTCGAGCATAGGCGGATCCAGGACATCAGTACGGGGGTAGGGGCTAAGGAGCTCGAGCATAGGCGGATCCAGGACATCAGCACGGGGGTAGGGGCTAAGAAGTTCGAGCATAGGCGGATCCAGGACATCAGTACGAGGGTGGGGCTAAGGAGCTCCAGCAAAGGCAGATCCAGCTGCCTCAGTACGGGGGTGGGGCTAAGGAGCTCGAGCATAGGCGGATCTAGGACATCAGTACGGTGGTGGGGCTCGGGTGTTCCAGCATAGGCGGATCCAGGACATTAGTAGGGTGGTAGGGGCTAAAGAGTTCGAGTATAGGCGAATCCAGGGCAGTACGGAGGTGGGGCTACGGAGTTCGAGCATAGGCAGATCCAGGACATCAGTTCGGGGGTGGGGCTAAGGAGCTCGAGCATAGGCGGATCCAGGACATCAGTGCAGGGGTGTGGCTCCGGAGCTCGAGTAAAGGCGGATCCAGGACATCAGTACGGGGGTAGGGGCTAGGGAGTTCGAGCATAGGCGGATCCAAAACATCTGTACGGGGGTGGGGCTATGGAGCTCGAGCATAGGCGGATCCAGGACATCAGTATGGGTAGTGGGGCTAAGGAGCTCGAGCAGAGGCGGATCCAGGACATCAGTACGGAGGTGGGGCTAAAGGGTTCGAGTATAGGCGGATCAAGGACATCAGTACAGGGTTGGGGCTAAGGAGCTCAAGCATAAGCGGATCCAGGACATCAGCACGTGGGTATGGGGCTAAAGAGTTCGAGCATAGGCGGATCTAGGACATCAGTACGGGGGTGGGGCTAAGGAGCTTCCAGCATAAGCGGAGCCAGGACATTAGTACGGGGTTAGGGGCTAAGGAGTTTGAGTATAGGGGATCCAGGGCATTGTACGGGGGTGGGGCTAAGGAGTTCCAGCATAGGCGGATCCAGGACATCAGTACGGAGGTGGGGCTAAGGAGCTCGAGCATAGGCGGATCCAGGACATCAGTACGTGGGTGGGGCTCAGGAGCTCGAGCATAGGCGGATCCAGGACATCAGTAGGGGTAGGGGCTAAGGAGTTCAAGCATAGGCGGATCCAGGGCAGTATAGAGGTGGGGCTACGGAGTTCGAGCATAGGCAGATCCAGGACATATGTAAGGGGGTGGGGTAAGGAGCTCGAGCATAGGCGGATCCAGGACATCAGTTCGGTGGTGGGGCTGAGGTCTCGAGCTGGGGCATAACTCGGTAACAAATAGGCTGAATTGGGTGAAAATCTGCAGGTATAGGTGAAATACCGTCGAAAAACCCATCATATTTTATATTGTATCTCCTTTCTTCTCGTCATGCCCAGTCTTTGCTTAACAAAACAAACATTATGCGTGTGTTTATTTCTTTGATGATATGAACAGAGGGCAAGCGTGGTGCAGTATGCAGAGACATGCTAATTTAGGAAAACATGGGCCTAGACAGGGGATTGAATGGAGCCATAATGAGAATACAAAACCTAAAACTCCAACATTGCGTTGTTATAAGTATCAAACTGCTGAAAAAACTCGCCTGTCAATCAAACTGTTTGGCTAACGTACATTGTCACCGGGTTCTCCTGCGCCAGAGTGGCACCTGCCGAGGCCGCAGGCCGAGGTTGTTGTGAAGCCGGTGACGAACGAAGTAAGAAACGGCTTCTATTCTGCAGTTTTTCCGGTTCGTCGTTGTCGAAGCCGGTGACGAACGAAGTAAGAAACGCTTCTATTCTGCGTTTTTGGTTCGTTGTTGTCTGTTGTTGTTGTTGTCTGTTCTGAGCGCTGGTATCAGAGACCTAAAATTTTTGTGGATAGAAGGCACTTCCAAATGAATAAGCACCACGGCTGTCAATTTTCAAAATTTTCAAAATTTTGCCCAGAATTTTGCATTATGTGATTTTTAACTTTTATTTTTCTATCTTTTGCTAATTCATTTACAGTCTTCAAACTTGTCCCCTTTTACATCAGACAAATTTGTAGTTCACACAAAAAGTTGGAAAGAAAAGCTTTAAATTTAGGGCTCTAAATTAGCTTTTAAACTTTGCACCCTAAATTTGGCATAAAACTCATGGTCTAAACTACAGGCTCGAAATATCTGAAGCTACAGCAGTTCAGGTTCTGATTCAAATATCAACTTAAAGGCCGGTTTGTGCAGTACTGCACAAACACAGAAACAAAACAAAAACGGAAATTTAAGGGTCCTTTTTGGCCCATTCCGTGAAGGTCTGCATTTCCCAAAATATTATTTAAACCCTTATATCTTCCGATCTCATTGATAAATATTAGTTCCCATTTCAGATAATAAAAGAGAATAGCCTCCTTTAATATATATTTAGAGATAAAAACTTTCAGACTGACACTTTTTATTTTATAGGCAAAAATAAAATATAAGTTTTTAAAATTTTTATTCTCAGCCCCCAGGTTTCCAGACCATGATAGCTACGGTATTGAACTTAACACGGCTGGATAGAAAACTTCGTTGCCGTCTTTTTCTCACTCATACCTCCCACTTATCTCTTACGGCTTCCGCGCTATGAGCCGTAAAATACATTTCGAAGTGGTAATTTTATCAGTTCATTTTTGCTTCACACCGGGGTTTAGGGTGGTTAGAGTCATTGGAGGGAAATGAAATTTTGCATGCAGCTAGGTAAGAGACATATGTCGACATTCCATCTGCGTAGATATCAATGAAACACCAAGTTACCTTTACAAACATGCCGTTTCTCCACGCATCGTTGTAGCAAATCACCACGCGTCACCCCTGCGTCCACGCCGCGGCAACGCCGGCGATCGGCGCGGCCGTTTCTGTTTATTTATGGTCTGGTAAAGAAGTACCCAATACTACCCATAATGCATCACAAGTAATTAGAGTACCGTAAAAGTCCGAGTTTACAATAAGAGTATTATGTTTCTGTTTTTGGACCATGGGTGGATCCAGGGAAAAAGTAGGCTAGGTGCCCCCCACCCTTCTCCCCCATCCCCCTCCCCAACCCCCAATCGACCATCGGCGCCGTCTGAAATTGTAAAGACACGCCTCTCAAGGTCGATGACGCTCCCTGAAATGTCGCTTCCCATACGCGGATCCAGGATTGCCTATCGGGGGTGAGGTGGAAGGGGAAACTTCCTGGTGGGCGCTATCTACACCAGGGACGCCACTTTTGGCCGGAAAACCTATCAAGTAGGCGCTAAAACCTATCAGTAGACCCCGATACCTGCATCTCGGGGAAAACGACATTTCAGGGGGTGCCATCGAACTTTCCAGGGGTTTCCGGGACAATTTCAGGGGGCGTTAACATTCTATGGGGGCACCTGTCCCCTTTCCCCCTTGGATCCGCCTATGTCGTTTCGGGGGGGTAAGGAGCTCGAGCATAAGCGGATCCAGGGCATCAGCATGGGGGTAGAAACTAAAGAGTTCGAGCATAGGCGGACCCAGGACATCAGTACGAGGGTGGGGCTAGGGAGTTAGAGCATAGGCGGATCCAGGACATCGGTACGAGGGTCGGGCTAGGGAGTTAGAGCATAGGCGGATCCAGGACATTAGTACGGGGATGGGGCTAGGCAGCTGAGCATTAGCGGATTCAGGACATCAGTACGGGGTGAGACTCGGAAGTTCCAGCATAAGCGGATCCAGGACATCAGTAGGGGGTTAGGGGCTACGGAGTTCGAGCATAGGCGGATCCAGGGCAGTACAGAGGTGGGGCTACGGAGTTCGAGCATAGGCGGATCCAGGACATCAGTAAGGGGGTGGGGTAAGGAGCTCGAGCATAGGCGGATCCAGGACATCAGTGGGGGGTAGGGGCTACGGAGTTCGAGCATAGGCGGATCCAGGACGTCAGTAAGAAGGTGGAGTAAGGAGCTCGAGCATAGGCGGATCCAGGACATCAGTAGGGGGTAGGGGCTAAGGAGTTCGAGCATAGGCGGATCCAGGACGTCAGTACGGAGGTGGGGCTAAGAAGTTCGAGCATAGGCGGATCCAGGACATCAGTACGAGGGTGGGGCTAAGGAGTTCCAGCAAAGGCAGATCCAGGCCTCAGTACGGGGGTGGGGCTAAGGAGCTTGAGCATAGGCGGATCCAGGACATCAGTACGGTGGTGGGGCTCGGGCGTTCCAGCATAGGTGGATCCAGGACATTAGTAGGGTGGTAGGGGCTAAAGAGTTCGAGTATAGGCGAATCCAGGGCAGTACGGAGGTGGGGCTACGGAGTTCGAGCATAGGCAGATCCAGGACATCAGTTCGGGGGTGGGGCTAAGGAGCTCGAGCATAGGCGGATCCAGGACATCAGTGCAGGGGTGTGGTTCCGGAGCTCGAGTAAAGGCGGATCCAGGACATCAGTACGGGGGTGGGGCTAGGGAGATCGAGCATAGGTGGATCCACGACATCTGTACGGGGGGTGGGGCTATAGAGCTGGAGCATAGGCGGATCCAGGACATCAGTATGGGTGTGGGGCTAAGGAGCTCGAGCAGAGGCGGATTCAGGGCATCAGTACGGGGGTGGGGCTAAGGGGTTCGAGTATAGGCGGATAAAGGACATCAGTACAGAGTTGGGGCTAAGGAGCTCAAGCATAAGCGGATCCAGGACATCAGCACGTAGGTAGGGGCTAAAGAGTTCGAGCATAGGCGGATCCAGGACATCAGTACGGGGGTGGGGCTAAGGAGCTTGAGCATAAGCGGAGCCAGGATATCAGTACGGGGTTAGAGGCTAAGGAGTTTGAGCATAGGGGGATCCAGCATATCGGTACGGGGATGGGGCTAAGGAGATCCAGCATAGGCGGATCCAGGACATCTGTACGGAGGTGGGGCTAAGGAGCTCGAGCATAGGCGGATCCAGGACATCAGTATGGGTGTCGGGCTAAGGAGCTCGAGCAGAGGCGGATCCAGGACATCAGTAGGGGTAGGGGCTAAGGAGTTCAAGCATAGGCGGATCCAGGGCAGTATAGAGGTGGGGCTACGGAGTTCGAGCATAGGCAGATCCAGGACATATGTAAGGGGGTGGGGTAAGGAGCTCGAGCATAGGCGGATCCAGGACATCAGTTCGGTAGTGGGGCTGAGGTCTCGAGCTGGGGCATAACTCGGTAACAAATAGGCTGAATTGAGTGAAAATCTGCAGGTATAGGTGAAATACCGTCGAAAAACCCATCATATTTTATATTAAATCTCCTTTCTTCTCGTCATGCCCAGTCTTTGCTTAACAAAACAAACATTATGCGTGTGTTTATTTATTTGATGACATGAACAGAGGGCAAGCGTGGTGCAGTATGCAGAGACATGCTAATTTAGGAAAACATGGGCCTAGACAGGGGAACGAATGGAGCCATAATGAGAACACAAAACCTAAAACTCCAACATTGCGTTGTTATAAGTATCAAACTGCTGAAAAAAACTCGCCTGTCAATCGAACTGTTTGGCTAACGTACATTGTCACCGGCTTCTCCTGCGCCAGAGCGGCACCTGCCGAGGCCGCAGGCCGAGGTCTGTTGTTGTTGTTGTCTGTTCTGAGCGCTGGTATCAGAGACCTAAAACTTTTGTGGATAGAAGGCACTTCCAAATGAATAAGCACCACGGCTGTCAATTTTCAAAATTTTCAAAATTTTGCCCAGAATTTTGCATTATGTGATTTTTAACTTTTATTTTTCTATCTTTTGCTAATTCATTTACAGTCTTCAAACTTGTCCCCTTTTACATCAGACAAATTTGTAGTTCACACAAAAAGTTGGAAAGAAAAAGCTTTAAATTTAGGGCTCTAAATTAGCTTTTAAACTTTGCACCCTAAATTTGGCATAAAACTCATGGTCTAAACTACAGGCTCGAAATATCTGAAGCTACAGCAGTTCAGGTTCTGATTCAAATATCAACTTAAAGGCCGGTTTGTGCAGTACTGCACAAACACAGAAACAAAACAAAAACGGAAATTTAAGGGTCCTTTTTGGCCCATTCCGTGAAGGTCTGCATTTCCCAAAATATTATTTAAACCCTTATATCTTCCGATCTCATTGATAAATATTAGTTCCCATTTCAGATAATAAAAGAGAATTTTAATTATATTTAGACCTTTAATATATATTTAGAGATAAAAACTTTCAGACTGACACTTTTTATTTTATAGGCAAAAATAAAATATAAGTTTTTAAAATTTTTATTCTCAGCCCCCAGGTTTCCAGACCATGATAGCTACGGTATTGAACTTAACACGGCTGGATAGAAAACTTCTTTGCCGTCTTTTTCTCACTCATACCTCCCACTTATCTCTTACGGCTTCCGCGCTATGAGCCGTAAAATACATTTCGAAGTGGTAATTTTATCAGTTCATTTTTGCTTCACACCGGGGTTTACGGTGGTTAGAGTCATTGGAGGGAAATGAAATTTTGCATGCAGCTAGGTAAGAGACATATGTCGACATTCCATCTGCGTAGATATCAATGAAACACCAAGTTACCTTTACAAACATGCCGTTTCTCCACGCATCGTTGTAGCAAATCACCACGCGTCACCCCTGCGTCCACGCCGCGGCAACGCCGGCGATCGGCGCGGCCGTTTCTGTTTATTTATGGTCTGGTAAAGAAGTACCCAATACTACCCATAATGCATCACAAGTAATTAGAGTACCGTAAAAGTCCGAGTTTACAATAAGAGTATTATGTTTCTGTTTTTGGACCATGGGTGGATCCAGGGAAAAAGTAGGCTAGGTGCCCCCCACCCTTCTCCCCCCATCCCCCTCCCCAACCCCCAATCGACCATCGGCGCCGTCTGAAATTGTAAAGACACGCCTCTCAAGGTCGATGACGCTCCCTGAAATGTCGCTTCCCATACGCGGATCCAGGATTGCCTATCGGGGGTGAGGTGGAAGGGGAAACTTCCTGGTGGGCGCTATCTACACCAGGGACGCCACTTTTGGCCGGAAAACCTATCAAGTAGGCGCTAAAACCTATCAGTAGACCCCGATACCTGCATCTCGGGGAAAACGACATTTCAGGGGGTGCCATCGAACTTTCCAGGGGTTTCCGGGACAATTTCAGGGGGCGTTAACATTCTATGGGGGCACCTGTCCCCTTTCCCCCTTGGATCCGCCTATGTCGTTTCGGGGGGGTAAGGAGCTCGAGCATAAGCGGATCCAGGGCATCAGCATGGGGGTAGAAACTAAAGAGTTCGAGCATAGGCGGACCCAGGACATCAGTACGAGGGTGGGGCTAGGGAGTTAGAGCATAGGCGGATCCAGGACATCGGTACGAGGGTCGGGCTAGGGAGTTAGAGCATAGGCGGATCCAGGACATTAGTACGGGGATGGGGCTAAGCAGCTGAGCATTAGCGGATTCAGGACATCAGTACGGGGTGAGACTCGGAAGTTCCAGCATAAGCGGATCCAGGACATCAGTAGGGGGTTAGGGGCTACGGAGTTCGAGCATAGGCGGATCCAGGGCAGTACAGAGGTGGGGCTACGGAGTTCGAGCATAGGCGGATCCAGGACATCAGTAAAGGGGTGGGGTAAGGAGCTCGAGCATAGGCGGATCCAGGACATCAGTGGGGGGTAGGGGCTACGGAGTTCGAGCATAGGCGGATCCAGGACATCAGTAAGAAGGTGGAGTAAGGAGCTCGAGCATAGGCGGATCCAGGACATCAGTAGGGGGTAGGGGCTAAGGAGTTCGAGCATAGGCGGATCCAGGACATCAGTACGGAGGTGGGGCTAAGAAGTTCGAGCATAGGCGGATCCAGGACATCAGTACGAGGGTGGGGCTAAGGAGTTCCAGCAAAGGCAGATCCAGGCCTCAGTACGGGGGTGGGGCTAAGGAGCTTGAGCATAGGCGGATCCAGGACATCAGTACGGTGGTGGGGCTCGGGCGTTCCAGCATAGGTGGATCCAGGACATTAGTAGGGTGGTAGGGGCTAAAGAGTTCGAGTATAGGCGAATCCAGGGCAGTACGGAGGTGGGGCTACGGAGTTCGAGCATAGGCAGATCCAGGACATCAGTTCGGGGGTGGGGCTAAGGAGCTCGAGCATAGGCGGATCCAGGACATCAGTGCAGGGGTGTGGTTCCGGAGCTCGAGTAAAGGCGGATCCAGGACATCAGTACGGGGGTGGGGCTAGGGAGATCGAGCATAGGTGGATCCACGACATCTGTACGGGGGGTGGGGCTAAAGAGCTGGAGCATAGGCGGATCCAGGACATCAGTATGGGTGTGGGGCTAAGGAGCTCGAGCAGAGGCGGATCCAGGGCATCAGTACGGGGGTGGGGCTAAGGGGTTCGAGTATAGGCGGATAAAGGACATCAGTACAGAGTTGGGGCTAAGGAGCTCAAGCATAAGCGGATCCAGGACATCAGCACGTGGGTAGGGGCTAAAGAGTTCGAGCATAGGCGGATCCAGGACATCAGTACGGGGGTGGGGCTAAGGAGCTTGAGCATAAGCGGAGCCAGGATATCAGTACGGGGTTAGAGGCTAAGGAGTTTGAGCATAGGGGGATCCAGCATATCGGTACGGGGATGGGGCTAAGGAGATCCAGCATAGGCGGATCCAGGACATCTGTACGGAGGTGGGGCTAAGGAGCTCGAGCATAGGCGGATCCAGGACATCAGTATGGGTGTCGGGCTAAGGAGCTCGAGCAGAGGCGGATCCAGGACATCAGTAGGGGTAGGGGCTAAGGAGTTCAAGCATAGGCGGATCCAGGGCAGTATAGAGGTGGGGCTACGGAGTTCGAGCATAGGCAGATCCAGGACATATGTAAGGGGGTGGGGTAAGGAGCTCGAGCATAGGCGGATCCAGGACATCAGTTCGGTAGTGGGGCTGAGGTCTCGAGCTGGGGCATAACTCGGTAACAAATAGGCTGAATTGAGTGAAAATCTGCAGGTATAGGTGAAATACCGTCGAAAAACCCATCATATTTTATATTAAATCTCCTTTCTTCTCGTCATGCCTAGTCTTTGCTTAACAAAACAAACATTATGCGTGTGTTTATTTATTTGATGACATGAACAGAGGGCAAGCGTGGTGCAGTATGCAGAGACATGCTAATTTAGTAAAACATGGGCCTAGACAGGGGAACGAATGGAGCCATAATGAGAACACAAAACCTAAAACTCCAACATTGCGTTGTTATAAGTATCAAACTGCTGAAAAAAACTCGCCTGTCAATCGAACTGTTTGGCTAACGTACATTGTCACCGGCTTCTCCTGCGCCAGAGCGGCACCTGCCGAGGCCGCAGGCCGAGGTTGTTGTTGTTGTTGTTGTTGTCTGTTCTGAGCGCTGGTATCAGAGACCTAAAACTTTTGTGGATAGAAGGCACTTCCAAATGAATAAGCACCACGGTTGTCAATTTTCAAAATTTTCAAAATTTTGCCCAGAATTTTGCATTATGTGATTTTTAACTTTTATTTTTCTATTTTTTGCTAATTCATCTACAGTCTTCAAACTTGCACCCTTTTACATCAGGAAAATTTGTAGATCACACAAAAAGTTTGAAAGAAAAAGTTATAAATTTAAAGCTCCAAATATGCTTTTAAACTTTGCACCCTAAATTTGGCATAAAACTCATAGTCTAAACTACAGGCTCGAAATATCTAAAGCTGCAGTAGTTCAGGTTCTGAGTCAAATACCAATTTAAAGGCCGGTTTGTGCAGTACTGCACAAACACAGAAACAAAACAAAAACGGAAATTTAAGGGTGCTTTTTGGCCCATTCTGCGAAGGTCTGCATTTCCCAAAATATCAGTCAAACCCTTATATCTTCTGATCTAATTAAGATAAATTAGTTCCCATTTCAGATAATAAAAGAGAATAGCCTCCTTTATTATATATTTAGAGATAAAAACTTTCAGACTGAAACTTTTTATTTTAGAGGCAAAAATAAAATAATTTTTTTAAATTTTATTCTCAGCCCCCTGCTTTCCAGACCATGATAGCTACGGTATTGAACTTAACACGGCTGGATAGAAAACTTCGTTGCCGTCATTTTTCTGACTCATACCCCCCACTTATCTCTTACGGCTTCCGCGCTATCAGCCGTAAAATATATTTCAAAGTGGTAATTTTATCGGTTCATTTTTGCTTCACACCAGGATTTCGAATGGTTAATAAAGATGGAAGTGGATGAAATTCGGCAAAAAGCTAGTTCAAAGACATATCTTGCCATCGCAACAGGTTGCATATCATAGCAACAACAGTGTACCTTTAATTAAATGTAATACACAATGCTAGTAAGTTTTCCGCTCGAAACCTCACCCCGCCGTTCGGCCGTAGCGTCGCGGCAGGCGGCGCACTGGTAGCTGCTATGCGAGACAGATACCATAGCCATCTACGCATGCTATAGACCAGCGCGAATGCCCGGTGGTGGCAGGGTAGTCTGTCTCGTTTCGGCTCCTCTACTCGTGCGGCGGGCGCGTTGTCTATTAGATATTCATATCAGTCGGACGGCCGGGTGGCGGCCATGCGGTAGGGTCTCGCTCGCTCCGGCGACTTGCGACGAATAAAAAACAAAATGGTGGTCAGGAACTGGTTTGCTTGTTTGGTTTGTTGTGTTTTGTTTCTTTATGTGTGTCCAAATCTTACTGTGTATGTGTGTGATAGGTCCGGTAAAAGTGATGTGTTTTATGAGAGAGATAAGAGAGGCCCCACCACTTAAGCCTTCGGGCTTTTGCGTCAATCTATTTGTTATACCTGTCATATTGTTTCCGTCCAATAAAAGTTTATCATCTGTCTATCTATCTACCCACTAGTTAATGCATCCTTTAACCATAGGTAGCACTGGCCAAAGGATCCACCGTTGCACACCATTTCTTTCCCAGCCGAATAAACCTCTTTGTGGTGATACCATGACACGTGACTCCTTGCACTCCCTGCTTAAATAAACTTAATAAGCATTGGCGGATCCAGGCCATTATTATGGGGGTGGGGCTAAGGAGCTCGAGCATAGGCGGATCCAAGACATCAGTACCGGGGTGGGGCTAGTGAGCTCGAGCATAGGCGGATCCAGGACATCAGTACGGGGTGGGGCTAAGAAGCTCGAGCATAGGCGGATCCAGGATATCAGGAGCGGGTTGGAACTCGGGACCTCGAGCATAAGCGGATCCAGAACATCAATACGGGGGTGGGGCTAAGGAGCTCGAGCATAGGCGGATCCAATACATCAGTAGGGGGTGGGGCTAAGGAGCTCCAGCATAGGCGGATCCAGGACATCAGTTCGGGGGTGGGGTTAAGGAGCTCGAGCATAGGCGGACCCAGGACATCAGTACGGAGGTGGGCTAAGGAGATCGAGCATAGGCGAATCCAGGACATCAGCACGGAGGTGGGGCTAAGGAGCTCGAGCATTAGCGGATCCAGGACATCAGTACGGGGGTGGGGCTAAAGAGCTCGAGCATAGGCGGATCCAGGACATCAGTAGGGGGTGGGGCTAAGGAGCTCCAGCATAGGCGGATCCAGGACAGTACGAAGGTGGGGCTACGGAGTTCGAGCATAGGCGGATCCAGGACATCAGTAAGGGGGTGGGGCTGAGGAGCTCGAGCATAGGCGGATCCAGGACATCAGTATGGGGATGGGCCTCAGGATTTGGAGCATTAGCGGATCAGGATATCAGTTCGGTGGTGGGGCTAAGGAGCTTGAGCATAGGCGGATCAAGGATTACTAATAGAGGAGGCACCGTCCGCAGGGCAAGGGGTGTAATCCGGAGCATAGAGCACAACTTTTGACACGTAAAATCCTTCCGATGGGCGCCAATTTTTGCATCTTAGGGGAAAGGGTGGGAAGTGACATTTCAGGGGTGCCATCGAATGTTTGATGGGCGCCATGGCCATTTCAGGCGGTGCTGAGGATCGACCAAAGGGGGGGGTGCACGTGCCTCCTATCCCCCCCGCTACCCTGAATTCACCTTTTAGCTCCAGCCTCTCTGCCATTGCCTCCAAACATCCTTTGCTCATGCTATAGCTCTAGGCATTTTCACATGGGGGGGGGGACTTAAGCCCACTAGCCTCGCCCCTTGTATCCGCTATCGTATTTAGACATGTAAATAATATATAAATCTCGTTGCACTCTATTCCATATTGTCGAACAATATTAATGAGAGGAAATCGGTCATGCAGATTTTGAATCCGGTCTTCAGGTCAATGAAAGGTCACTGCGCATGCGCAGTGGAACTAATGGTAACAGAGGCTATCCCGGCAACCTACGGGTCGATTTTTTTGAAATTTTGTGAACAAGAAAATGACACGGAGTGAAAACCACAAATAATGTCATAGTGAAGCTGCACTGCCCTGCGCATGCGCAGTAGAAATCTTAAAGATAAGCCTTAAAGGTGAGGATATTTCAGAAGAGGACATGGACAGAGGAGAGCGAACATGCTTAAATTTAGTATGAAAGTTTTGACACCCTTGCTTACTACAAAGGTAAGTGCGCATGCGCATCAGAACTTATGGTCAGGGAGGCTATCTCGGGAGCCAATAGACCGATTGGGCTAAAAATTTGACAGTAATAGCAGAATACTATCTGCTAATCCCAATTCACGGAATTATGACATTGCATTGTGCTGCGCATGCTCAGTATGAATTCTAAGGAATATTAGGCTATAAGGGATAGTTTAGTTCAAGAGACAAACAAACGACATACCAACATGCTTCAGTCAATTATAACGGTATCTTCGCTCTCATTCACTGCAGACTTTACTGCGCATGCGGACTGGGACTTAGGATAACCGAAGCTAACTCGGCAACAAATAGGCTGAATTGTGTGAAGATCCCCAGGTGTAGGTGAAATATGGTCGGCAAACCCATAATATTTTATCTTGTATCTCCTTTCTTCTGGGCATAGCCAGTCTTTACTTAACAAACCAAACTTTATACGTGTGATTATTTATGTGATGACATGAACAGACGACAAACGTGGCGCAGTGTGCAGAGACATGTTAGTTTAGGAAAACATGGACTTACACATGGGACTGAATGTAGTCAGAATGAGAACATTAGACCTCAAGTCCCAACATCGCGTTAGTATATGTATCATACTGCTGAAAACACTCGCCTGTCAATCGAACTGCTTGCCTAACGTACATTGTCACCGGCTTCTCCTGCGCCGGAGCGGCACCTGCCGAGGCCGCAGGCCGAGGTTGTTGTTGTTGTTGTCTGTTCTGAGCGCTGGTATCAGAGACCTAAGACTTTTTGTGGATAGAAGGCACTTCCAAATGAATAAGCACCACGGTTGTCAATTTTCAAAATTTTCAAAATTTTGCCCAGAATTTTGCATTATGTGATTTTTAATTTTTATTTTTCTATTTTTTTGCTAATTCATCTAGACTCTTCAAACTTGCACCCTTTTACATAAGGGAAATTTGTAGTTGACACAAAAAGATGGAAAGAAAAAGTTTTAAATTTAAGTCTCTAAATTAACTTTTAAACTTTGCACCCTAAATTTGACATAAAACTCATGGTCTAAACTATAGGCTCGAAATATCCGAAGCTACGGCAGTTCAGGTTCTAAGTCAAATATCCACTTATAGGCTTGTTTGTGCAGTTCTGCACAAACACAAAAACAAAATGAAAACGGAAATTTGAGGGTCCTTTTTGGCCTATTCCGTGAAGGTCTGTATTTCCCAAAATATCATTCCCACCCTTATATCTTCGGATCTAATTAATAAAATTTAGTTTCGATTTCAGATAATAAAAGGGAATAGCCTCCCTTATTATATATTTAGAGATAAAAACTTTCAGACTAAAACTTTTTATTTTATAGGCAAAAATAAATTATAAGTTTTGAAACTTTTTATTCTCAGCCCCCTGGTTTCCAGAACATGATAGCTAGGGTATTGAACTTAACACGGCTGGATAGCAAACTTCGGTGCCGTCATTTTTCTCACTCATACCCCCCACTTATCTCTTACGGCGTCCGAGCTATAAGTCGTAAAATACATTTCAAATTGGTAATTTTATTGCTTCACACCGGGGTTTAGGGTGATTAGAGTCATTGCAGGGAAATGAAATTTTGCATGCAGCTAGGTAAGAGACATATCTTGCCATTGCAACAGGTTGCATATCATTGCAACACCAGTCTACCTTTACTTAAATGTAATACATCATGCTAGTATGTTTCCAGCTCGAAACCTCACCCCGCCGTTCGGCCGTAGCGTCGCTGCGGGCGGCGCACTGGTAGCTGCTATGCGAGACAGATACTATAGCTATGTACGCATGCTATAGACCAGCGCGAATGCCCGGTGTTGGCAGGGTAGTCTGACTCGTTTCGGCTCCTCTACTCGTGCGGCGGGCGCGTTGTCTATTAGATATTCATATCAGTCGGACGGCCGGGTGGCGGCCGTGCGGTAGGGTCCTGCGCGCTGTGGCGACTTGCGACGAATAAAAAACAAAATGGTGGTCAGGAACTGGTTTGCTTGTTCGGTTTGTTGTGTTTTGTTTCTTTATGTGTGTCCGAATCTTACTGTGTATGTGTGTGATAGGTCCGGTAAAAGTGATGTGTTTTATGAAGGAGATAAGAGAGGCCCCACCACTTAAGCCTTCGGGATTTTGCGTCAATCTATTTGTTATACCTGTCATATTGTTTCCGTCCAATAAAAGTTTAACATCTATCTGTCTACCCGCTAGTTAATGCATTCTCTAACCATAGGTAGCACTGGTTAAAGGATCCACCGTTGCACACCATTTCTTTCCCAGCCGAATAAACCTCTTTGTGGTGATACCATGACACGTGACTCCTTGCACTGCCTGCTTAAATCAACTGTATAAGCAGTGGCGGATCCAGGCCGTTAGTATATAATTGTTGGGGTTTAACGACGCACCAACTGCCAGGGTCATACGGCGTCGCCAACTCTCACCCTGTTGGAAGGGATTTTAGGGATCAGATCGACATATTCAGAGGCTCCGCCGGGACTTGAACCCGGGACCGGTGGCTTAGAAGACAAGGGTGCTATCCACTAAGCCACCTCATCCCCAGGCCATTAGTATGGGGGTGTAGCCAAGACTTGTTCTTGGGCCTGGCTGTGAGTGCGTGGCGTAATGGAGGACCTCTAGTTTGTTGTGTTTGCGATAGACAGGCAGCTTCTTCGGATTTTAATATATATATTTTATGACTTAGCTTTTAGACCAAACACTCTACCAAGACAGTTTCTTCACAATGTTACATTTATCTACTCGCTGTCACAACAGCGTCTACTGAGCGTTGCACTGAGGCTCGTGCCAACACTGGCACTGACTTGATACTGACCTGCTATTGACAAAACACGAGGGGTTTATATACGTCGGCGGCGGCTAATATCAAAGGCGGCAGCACTTACACTAAGGATACATCTCGATAACATTAATGAAACAAGCCTGGCTTCACACGGATGTTCAGTCACAGCCGACGGACGCTACTAATGCATGCGGCATATGACAAAGGGACCGCCTATCACTGTCGCTGGGAACTCAGATGGACTCTGAGACATCAAAGGCAATGCCGTATAGTACAGCGCAGGTGTCCATTAGACATCAGAGGGAGCCGCTTGATACCACTAAAAGCCGTCTTAGATAACCCGGGCGTTCACAGAATGGTACGCCGGCGTTCACACGCTCGTGCATGGGAACAGGACTGAGCACACAGCCTGACGAGAGCATGTTGGTGGGTAATGAATTCAGATGAGACAATTCTGTCGAATAATTGATACTAAAATTTATGGATTAATTAAAGGCTGACAAAAATCTTTGTCACATCACAGCGCGAGGTCCTTTTAAATGAAATTTCGGATACTCATCCAAAATTTTCGTTTTCTCTGGTTCATTTCCCATCAACTTATGAATAAAAATAAGCTGATTACATGCTCATTTCAAGTGAGCAATACCAAATACATAGTCTCAAAACATGCATACAGGGTTAACAATACTAAACACACGATCCAAAACATAATTATCATCCGCAACATACAGAGAACGCACATTTAAACACTTGAAACTTATTGTAACTTACGCTAAAACAGAACCTAAGCATGGCCTTCTAACCATTTGTGGCATCATCTGGTCGTATTTGACATCTTGTCAAATCACCATTATCCAATTTAATGAATCCATTTCATCCAGTATCTGATGATCCGGTTATGTCAAAGTACTCATTTCACTCTCAGGTGAAGAATCCGACTAATTAAGTTATCACATACTACTTCAACAACATGGCAGCCATATTTTCCATCTTTTGGCTGATATTTGCCATGTTCATGCTAAACATTTTGAACAGTTCCATCTTCTGTTCAGTATTCAGAGAGGAACGTGACGTCTCCTCCGATACATTACATTTGCTGCATGTATTGACACTATTCTGAGCGACATTTCTACACTGTACAGCATCTATATCTAAAGTATCTACATTTGTACTCTCAAGGTCTGATATTTCTGAGTCAGACGAGTCATCTGCAGCGATGACTTTATTTGGGGGACAATCATCTTCAGAATCTTCTGATTCTATGTCGCGGTCGCGCTTGACCGGCATGTATGCGGTTGCATCTGGATTGAGATCCGAATCCAATGGTTCACAAACTCTTTTTCCTCCGGTATTGGAGATTCTAAGCTACGTTTTGACTCCCTTTCTCTCTCTTCTTGAATCTGTTTGGCTAATTTCGCCAAAGGAATGTCATCCTCCTCGTCTGAGGTAGGGTTATGCATCCGTTTCGCCAACCTTGACAGCGGAATATCATCCTCATCTTCAGAGGGTATATCGGATTTTGAATTGCCAGAACTAGTATTGAATTGAGTATCAGATGGCGCGGGTTCCGAGAATCTGACTGGCAAAGGCGTTAAATCCATTTCATCATCATAAGATAATTTTGAACTACGTGGGGGCTGAATTCTGATTGGGATCTGAGAATTCGATTTTTCTTCGTGCTTCTGATTAATATGGGTTGGTTCGTTCGAAATGTTACACCACGGTGTGTTGGGGTCAGCACGTCTGAGATTTTGGGCGTTTACCGTTTTTGTTCCACCTTCTAGTTGGTGTTTGACAACGAAGGTAACATCACTGAGCGCTTTTACTACACGATAGTATGGCTTCCAATGAGAGGTTAATTTTGTTGTAGAGCCAGGGACTGTGGAGGGATCACGAAAGTACACCATATCACCAACTTTGAATTTTACAGGTTGTGCTTTTCGATCATAGTACAATTTATTCTTTTCGTGTCCGAGGGATAAATTATGCCGAACTTCATGGTATGCACGACTAAGATTTTCTAGCATGGTGGGGACATAATCTTCGCCTTGGTACCTATACTTGGGCGACAATAGTGTGTCAATTGGCAACACAGGGTCACGTCCATGCAAAACATAGAAAGGGCTGTGTTTTGTAGTTTCGTTTTTGGCAGTACGATAGGCCGAAAGAATTGAAGGAAGCTTTGTATCCCAGTCGCGCTGGTTTTTACTCACTAACTTTGCCAACATATCATTTTGAACACGATGGTACCTTTCACAACGTCCGTTTGACTGGGGATGATAAACAGATGTCCTGATGTGTTTGATATTAAAGAATGCCGAAATTTGGTCAATTACTATGTTACAAAATTCTGTTCCATTGTCGGAAACAATGACACGGGGGCATGCGTGTCGAGGGATGATGTGTTCGATGAGTATTTGAGCGACTGTTTCTGCGCTTTTGGAATCAGTGGCGAACGGCTCGGGCCAACCAGAAAATAGATCAACTATATTAATAATAAACCGATTTCCATTGTAACTCTGAGGGAACGGACCACAAGTATCGATCGCTATCATTTCGAATGGATATTTCGGGATTTGCATGTCCTGAAGAGGCGGTCGTTGTTTTCTGAGTTTCCGCATGTTACACGCTACACAAATTTTTAGATGATTCACCACGTCACGATACATGCCTGACCAATAATAACGAGATCGAAGTTTATCGTACGTTTTGTCAATTCCTAAATGACCACCAAAATAACCTGAATGAATTTCTTCAACTAACGGTTTTTGCAGAAATTTTGGGATACACAGTTGAAGGCCGGGATGAGGGGTACATTTCGAAGTATCTGTAATACGATACAGTATACTATCTAGCACTACATAATGTTTAGCAACATCATTGTGATTTGGATCGGCTGGGTCTTTCAAGATTTTGATAATCTTCTGAATCTCTTCATCCTCGCTCTGAAGGGTTTCTAGATCTGGATGTTTCGCAAGAAATTCCTGGAATTTCTCCTTTGGGTCTGCATTTTCATCAGAGGGGCACGGTTCTACCGTGGAATCCAACTCAACACGGGGTGCATGATCGGAGTCTATGATGTTTATATCCATGGGTTCATCTTTCTGAGGTTCCAATCTGGAGAGGCTATCGGCCACAGTATTCTGTCTACCTGTGACATATTGGATGTCGCATCCGTATTCGTCGATAATAATTGCCCAACGTTGAATTCGTGGATTTCTCATCTCTGCAGTGAACAAATGTTTCAACGGTTTGTGGTCTGTCATGATTGTAAATTTTGAACCAAGAAGGTATGGACGGAGGTTTTGTACGGCATACACGATGGCGTATCCTTCCTTTTCTATGACAGGCCAATTGAGTTGGGATTTGTTGAGCTGATGAGATACGTATTGTATCACACGTTCACCCTGGTCAGTTTCTTGAACAAGGGCAGCTCCAATCGAATGGTTCGACGCGTCGATGTACAATTTGTACGGTTTTCCAGTATCTGGGTAGGCCAAAATGGGGGCATCAGTCAAAGCTAATCTCAAAGTGTCAAACGATTCCTGACATTCGTCGGTCCAGTGGAAACGTGCATTTTTCTTTGTCAATTTCGTCAGGGGTTTCGCAATTTTCGCAAAATTTTGGATAAACCTGCGGTAGTATGAACACATTCCAATGAATGACCGTACACCTTTGACTGTTGTAGGTGCTTTGAGGTCTCTGATGACTTCTACTTTAGACTTGTCCGGCTGAATGCCACTTGCTGAGACTACATGTCCAAGGTATTTTACTTCCTGTTTGAGGAAATCGCATTTTGACATTTTGAGCTTCAGGCCTGCCTTACGCAGCCTGTTGAACACGTCCTCGATGTGTTCTAGATGTTCTTCAAACGTTTTGGAGAATATGATGACGTCATCGATATACGCGATTGCATATTTGTGTTGTATGCCTTGCAAAACTTTGTTCATGAGTTCCGAAAATAGCGCAGGAGCATTTGTCAATCCAAAAGGTAGAACATTCCAAGAATATAGTCCCAAAAAACATGTAAAAGCAGTTTTGTCAATTGAGTCTTGATCGGCCATGGCAATTTGCCAATAACCACTTTTCAGGTCTAGAGAGGTGAAGTACTGTGATCCTTCAAGCGATGCTAAGATATCAACAATACGTGGCAGTGGGTAACTATTTTTAACGGTAACCTGGTTAAGTTTCCGATAATCCACGCAGTAACGCTTTCCACCGTCCTTTTTGTCTACGATGACTATTGGACTGGCCCAGGGGCTCTGGCTTGGTTGAATGACTCCTGCTTTTAGAAGTTCATCAATGTGGTCTTCTACCATTTGCCTTTGGCTAAACGGCAGACGATAAGGTCGCTGTTTTATCGGAGCATTGTTTCCAGTGTCAATTTTCATGGTAACCAGATCGGTACGGCCTAAATCAGTCTCGCTCTTGGCAAAAAGGTCTGAATTGCGTTCAATGAGTTGTTCAATTTGATTTTTCTGATGTTCCGGGACGTGAGTGAGGTCAGCTTTTTGAATCTTCATGGCGGGGTCCAATTCTACTTTTGAAGTTACGTTAACCTGCTCATCTGGTTTATTTGCTGACTCGGTTCACTTTGCTCAACAGCGTTGATTTCGGATGCATCTAGCACCTCTGCAAGTCCTATGACTTGTCTGGAAGGCAGCGTGTGATCACGTGTTGTGGTATTCACAATCACAGCTGGCAGGTGACCTTTCTCATTGGGTTTACTCACTGAGTTGAGTAGTATGAGTCCAGGTTCGTCACAGAAGTATGGCGTATTACTCAATGGTTGGATCACGCAGTCCTGATCAATCAGTTGGACGCGATTTACGTACGCTGGAACTTCCACGTACGATTGTCCTGGAATTGTTGTCTTTTCCGGTAATCTTACCAATGAGGTGACTGATTGGCAGTTTAGATGTTGGGGCCTCAAAGGGATCACGCTGTTATGAATGTTCATCGTCTTCTTGCCGAAATCTAACTTGACACCAAATTCACTAAGGAAATCATTACCTAAGATGCAAGCATGCTTTAGACCTTTCACAATTTGGAATTTGAACTTCCTACAAAATTTTGAAACTTCAACTGGTAGTGTCGCTGTGCCAAAGCTTTTGAGCTTGTGTCCTGTAACAGATTCAAGAGGGGCACAATTTTTGGAGAAGTCCGAAACGTGCTTGGACGAGATTTTATCAAAAAATTCCTGCGACACGATCGAAATATCAGCACCTGTGTCTACAAGAGTGTACGCTTTACGGTTTCCGAGGTAAATCCAACACATGGGGGTGTCACGTTTAATAAAAATTCTGGCGATATTGTCCCTGGGACCTGGGGTTTCTAGGTTTTCCGTCTGTCCGGTCCCGACAGCAGATGGACTGTTCAGTTTTCCGGCTGTTGAGGGCCAGAGAATGCGGCTTGTTTTGCTCTACATACACGTTGAGTATGTCCAATCTTCTCACAAAAGGCACAGATTGGGCGACCATCATGGGTCCATTGATACCTTCGGGGCAGCTCATTTGGTCCTGCACCGGATGGGGCAGTCTGTTGACTCTGAAAGTGAGTCCTCTGATGCTGATTCTGAAGGTGCTTTTGCCAATGATTTGGTTGAGATTGCCGTTGAAACTGGCGATTGTTTTGTGGAGGCGCCTGAAAATGGCGTTGATTTTGAGGTGGTCGTCGAGGTGGGGGTTGACTGTGATTTTGGGTTGAACTGGGAGGTCCAGCTCTTTGATGTTTGCCTACCGTTTTAGCTAACTTGTCTATTTTTGAGCCAACATCCGAAAGACACTTTTCTAACTTATCGATCCTATCCGTTTGAGCATCATTTCGAACTACGTCTATTTCCATCGGTTCCTCTACATCTGATTTACCTCTACAGAGCTCAAAGGTTCGATCCGTTTGCTGCTCGTCACTTGCAAATTTGACAGCCTCCTGAAGTGTTGCAAATTTCTTCCGGATCAATGCTCGTGCAAGTCGGTCATCATTTACACCCTTCTGAAAGATTTCTACCAAAGTTCTTTGGGAATCGGCACTGTTTGGGTTGTTGAAAACTTCACTAGCAACGTCCTGGAGACGTTCAGCAAAATTTTGCATGAGTTCGCCTTTCTTTTGCCTAACCTTTTGTAGCTTTTCGCGCGCGCAGTATGGATCCTTCAGATCGCTATATCTGTCCCTCAACTCTTTTCTTAGTTCCAGCCATTTGAGATTTGGAGTTTCAGTTAGTAATCTGCAGGCGAATTTCCCTGCGGGTCCACTTAATGTTCGGGTTGCCAAAATTATCATCCGCTTGTCATCGGCGGTACAGGCGATTGAATCCATATCCCTAGCCCATTCATGAAATTTGTTGGAGCTTTCTCCAGAAAATGATCTTACATGTTGCGTAAGACCTTGAACTCGGATCTCCATCGAGATGTCTCGCATAGTATCAATCAAAGTATGTTCAACTGCAGTAGCCATATTTTCAAATAAATGCAATAAGCCAGTGAAAATTCAACAGTTTTTCAAGGAAAGGTTATGGAATCACCTTACTTGTGAGCTTTGAAGCGATGACCGCTGTGTGAAGTCCAGATGGTGAAGTGATGGCTGCTGTATGAAGCACAGATGGCGGTGAAGAGATGTGTCGAACAATTTCTAGTGGCGTTGAAAAATTATCGGCAGCGTTGAAAAACTGTTGGAAGCGTTGAAAAACGGTATTCTGAAGTGGTGGTAGACTATTTTTGAAGTGGAGAAGTCGGCTAATAACTCGAAGAATTAGCGTACTAGTAGAGATGTTGATGAAACTTGAAGAAAACTTGAAGTTCTAGATGAGTTGTGGTAGACTAAAGCTGGATGAAGATTTTTCAGAACCCGCGTAGAGTTCTAAAAACCAGATAGAAGTATTCCTGAGACCATGCAGATTCCAAAAATATATGGGTTGTATATACTAAAGTTGGATGTTGACACACTTCTTTTCCTGTGTACGTCTCTGGCAGTGGAGCGTGCTAGGCGCGCGGCGACTAGTGTAGCGGCTGATGAATCACCAGTGTTGGGCAGGCGGTCCAGCTACGGCTGAGTGATGCAACCGGTGACGTAGGAGCGGGCAGCGCTGTGCGACGTCAGGTCTCGTCGGTGGCCGGCTGCAGCACGGGTTGGTTGCGTAACAGCGGCGGCGGCGTCGTATGGACGGCTACTGAGAAAAAAGTTGTATGACTTTTACAGCCGTTTTTGAACTTAGACACGAAATTTTTTCTTGCCAATGGTGTTTGTAGAGGCGAATCTTGCGAATTAGATGGTAGTTGGGTCTCTGTTGACAAACTGAGTCTCTAATGGTTTAGACTCAAAGTGACGTTTTGGTAGAGTTGTGAATGGTCGATGGAAGCTTGCTAAGTCAAAAAATCTTTCTAAGTCTCGTGGCTTAGAGAAACTTGAAGTTGGTCACGAACATCCAAACTTGCAAAATTCGGAGTGTAACTTGATCCGATGTAATTCAATCCGGGTCACGCCACCAGGCTAATATGTAGCCAAGACTTGTTCTTGGGCCTGGCTGTGAGTGCGTGGCGTAATGGAGGACCTCTAGTTTGTTGTGTTTGCGATAGACAGGCAGCTTCTTCGGATTTTAATATATATATTTTATGACTTAGCTTTTAGACCAAACACTCTACCAAGACAGTTTCTTCACAATGTTACATTTATCTACTCGCTGTCACAACAGCGTCTACTGAGCGTTGCACTGAGGCTCGTGCCAACACTGGCACTGACTTGATACTGACCTGCTATTGACAAAACACGGGGGTTTATATACGTCGGCGGCGGCTAATATCAAAGGCGGCAGCACTTACACTAAGGATACATCTCGATAACATTAATGAAACAAGCCTGGCTTCACACGGATGTTCAGTCACAGCCGACGGACGCTACTAATGCATGCGGCATATGACAAAGGGACCGCCTATCACTGTCGCTGGGAACTCAGATGGACTCTGAGACATCAAAGGCAATGCCGTATAGTACAGCGCAGGTGTCCATTAGACATCAGAGGGAGCCGCTTGATACCACTAAAAGCCGTCTTAGATAACCCGGGCGTTCACAGAATGGTACGCCGGCGTTCACACGCTCGTGCATGGGAACAGGACTGAGCACACAGCCTGACGAGAGCATGTTGGTGGGTAATGATTCAGATGAGACAATTCTGTCGAATAATTGATACTAAAATTTATGAATTAATTAAAAGGCTGACAAAAATCTTTGTCACAGGGGGTGGGACTAAGGAGCTGGAGCATAGGCGGATCCAAGACATCAGTACCGGAGTGGGGCGAGGGAGCTCGAGCATAGGCGGATCCAGGACATCAGTACGGGGTGGGGCTAAGGAGCTCGAGCATAGGCGGATCCAGGACATCAGGACGGGGTTGGGGCTAAGGAGCTCGAGCATAGGCGGATCCAGGACATCAGTACGGGGGTGGGGCTAAGGACCTCGAGCATAGGCGGATCCAAGACAGTACGGAGGTGGGGCTACGGAGTTTGAGCATAGGCGGATCCAGGACATCAGTAAGTGAGTGGGGCTAAGGAGCTCGAGCATAGGCGGATTCAGGACATCAGTAAGGGGGTGGGGCTAAGGAGCTCGAGCATAGGCGGATCCAGCACATCAGTAGGGGTAGGGCTAAGGAGCTCGAGCATAGGCGGATCCAGGACATCAGTACGGGGATGGACCTAAGGAGCTCGAGCATAGGCGGATCCAGGACATCAGTTCGGGGTGGGGCTAAGGAGCTCGAGCATAGGCGGACCCAGGACATCAGTACGGGGGTGGGGCTAAGGAGCTCCATCATAGGCGGATCCAGGACATCAGTACGGGGTTGGACCCCGGGACCTCAAGCATAGGCGGATCCAGGACATCAGTACGGGAATGGGGCTAAGGAGCTTTAGCATAGGCGGATCCAGGACAGTACGGAGGTGGGGCTACGGAGTTCGAGCAAAGGCGGAACCAGGACATCAGTAAGTGCGTGGGGCTAAGGAGCTCAAGCATAGGCGGATCCAGGACATCAGTACGGGGATGGGTCTGAGGAGCTCGAACATAGGCGGATCCAGGACATCAGTACGGGGGTGGGGCTAAGCAGCTCGAGCATAGGCGGATCCAGGACATCAGTACGGGGATGGGGCTAGGGAGCTCGAGCATAGGCGGATCCATGACAGTACGGAGGTGGGGCTACGGCGTTCGAGCATAGGCAGATCCAGGACATCAGTAAGGGGGTGGGGCTAAGGAGCTCGAGCATAAGCGGATCCAGGATATCAGCACGGGGGTAGGGGCTAAGGAGTTCGAGCATAGGCGGATCCAGGACATCAGTACGAGGGTGGGCCTAGGGAGATAGAAAATAGGCGGATCCAGGACATCAGAACGAGGGTGGGGCTAGGGAGTTAGAGCATAGGCGGATCCAGGACATCAGTACGGGGGTGGGGCTAAGGAGCTCGAGCATAGGCAGATCCATGACATCAGTTCGGGGGTGGGGCTAAGGAGCTCGAGCATAGGCGGATCCAGGACATCAGTGCGGGGGTGGGGCTCCGGAGCTCGAGTAAAGGCGGATCCAGGACATCAGTACGGGGGTGGGGCTAAGGAGATGGAGCATAGGCGGATCCAGGACATCAGTACGGAGGTGGGGCTAAGAAGTTAGAGCATAGGCCGATCCAGGACATCAGTACGGGGGTGGGGCTAAAGAAATCGAGCATAGACGGATCCAGGACATCAGTACGGGGGTGGGGCTAAGGAGCTCGAGCATAAGCGGATCCAGGACATCACTACGGGGGTAGAGGCTAAGGAGTTCGAGCATAAGCGGATCCAGGATATCAGTACGGGGATGGGACTAAGGAGCTCGAGCATAGGCGGATATAGGTCATCAGTTCGGGGGTGGGGCTAAGGAGATTGAGCATAAGCGGATCCAGGACATCAGTACGGGGTGGTGCTAAGGAAATCGAGCATAGGCGGATCCAGGAAATCAGTATGGGGGTGAAGCTAGTTGGCTCGCGCATAAGCGGATCCAGGACATCAGTAGGGGGTAGGGGCTATGGAGTTCGAGCATAGGCGGATCCAGGGCATTACAGAGGTGGGGCTACGGAGTTCGAGCATAGGCAGATCCAGGACATCAGTAAGGGGTTGGGGTAAGGAGCTCGAGCATAGGCGGATCCAGGACATCAGTACGGGGGTGGGGCTAAAGAGCTCGAGCATAGGCGGATCCAGGACATCAGTTCGGTGGTGGGGCTGAGGTCTCGAGCTGGGGCATAACTCGGTAACAAATAGGCTGAATTGGGTGAAAATCTGCAGGTATAGGTGAAATACTGTCGGAAAACCCGTCATATTTTATATTGCATCGCCTTTCTTCTGTTTATGCTTAGTCTTTGCTTAACAAAACAAACATTATACGTGTGTTTATTTATGTGATGACATGAACAGAGGGCAAGCGTGGTGCAGTATGCAGATACATGCTAATTTAGGAAAACATGGGCCTAGACAGGGGATTAAATTGAGCCATAATGAGAACACAAAACCTAAAACTCAAACATTGCGTTGTTATAAGTATCACACTGCTGAAAACACTCGCCTGTCAATCGAAATGTTTGGCTAACGTACATTGTCACCGGCTTCTCCTGCGCCGGAGCGGCACCTGCCGAGGCTGCAGGCCGAGGTTTGTCCTTATGTGCGTTATCTTATCCCGGCAGGTTTGATTTACGTAAATCCGTTCAAAATATCGCTTTGGTTGTCTGAATGTGAGTGAGCGATTACCTGAAGATTTTTTCCTCTTTGTACAGAAGTTTGATCAAATGTGTTCCGATTCTTTAGCCTGCACTCATGAGAGAGTTCGGGGGGGACTGAGTCTACTTAGGGTGTAGTTGTCGTTCTGTCTTGATCCCCTCGGGCGATCGGCTAAATAGGGACATTAAACTGTGCTCGCTTGTGACCGTACGACACACATGATGTTCTTTAGGCTGTTACATCTTACCTGTTCGCCCTAACAGTAGAGCTAATAGTGCTCCCATCTGCTTAAGCGCCCTCTATTCTATATTGAGCGTCTCCGGCTGCGCGGGATGGTTTTTAAGGCACTTCTGCATGGATGAGTCTGTTTGCCCTCTCTTAGTGTTCTTTTGGTTCGGTCGAGGGGACGCAACGCTATTCATTTTGGAATCTTGATTACGTAGCGACATACGAAGTGGGAAAACCCATAACTGACTGGCATTGATGGTGCATCACATGACACGCATTTCCGTAAAAGGCCTTTATTAATAATGTGAGTGCTTCTGCCGGTTGTGAGAGGTTAGAATTTTGTGTATGCTCTGGCTCTAACAAGTTCGAACAGCATATCTACAACTGTAGTACAACTAAGTATTTGTCTGTGCCCAACCCCACACGAGGTCCCAAGGTTTAATTTTTTTCTTTATGAGTTTAGTCTTTTTCGCAAGAAGTACGCATCAGTGCGCTATTTTAATCTGGTTGTATTTCTTACCTTACCGTTTCAAACCAGGTTTTGCCTCGCATCATACACGATACATATTACAAGGTATGCGCCTAGACAGCATTCCGATCGATAACGCAAAAATAGTACAGGCTGCCGCGCCACATAGCGTTCATGTTGAAGCAGTACAGCCAGAAAACTACTCGCATCATAACAGCACACTTCTGCCGCCAACAGTACAAGGAACGCCGGAATAGGGACTGCTCAACAGAGGGATTCGTACGCAGTCAACACTAATTTAAAATTTTCATCGCTGAATGTGAATGGACTCCGCTCACAATCGGTGCAAGGAATCCCCAAGTACAGTAAGCTTTTCACATGGTTGAAGAAACTTAGATACGACGTTATCCTTCTACAGGAAACCCACAGCACAGAGGCGGACGAAAAACTTTGGCTAGGGCGATGGGGAGGTTTAGGTTATTTCAGCCACGGGAACGCTTGTAGCCGTGGGGTTGGAATTCTAATCAGGCCAAACTCAGGCATTTTGGTCGGGAATGTGTCAAAGGATAATGAGGGACGGTTTATTACCTTGGTGATAATTTATAATGGAACATCAATAACAGTAGGAAACTTCTACGGTCCAAATACGGACAATACAAGAACAATAGAGGACTTTTGCTTAAAAATGAATGAATATGACAACCAATACATGGTGGTGGGAGGCGACTATAATTTTTGTCTCGATACTTCTATGAATAGGCAAACGAGAGCCCAACGGATACGAAACAATGGAAGAAGTAAGCATATATTGACTCGTTTCATGGAGAAAAATAACTTAGTGGACATTTGGAGAGAAATGAATCCTCAAACCAAGCAATTTACTTATATTAGGCACAGCCCGCCCTCGAAATCGCGTATTGACTTCTCCTTGGTGAATAATGATACACTCCACACGAGGAATGCAGTCAGTGCAGACATCAGAGAGGGGTACCTCTCTGATCATAAAATGGTCACGCTATCGCTGAATGTTCAAACGATCGTAATAGGGAAACCATATTGGAGATTCAATAACCAAATGCTGAAGGACGATGGTTTTGTGCAAATGATTCGTGCAAAAATCCCAGAAATTTTATATGATAATCAATCAGATTCCGTCTCACATGCAACCCTATTGCAAACTCTGCTATGTGTTCTCAGGGGACACATAAATTTTGCTTCACATAAAAAGCAACATGCCGAGAAAACATTGATGGAAATTGAAAAGCAACTAAATCTACCGCATGAGGAGGAACCTCAGAGTCAGGACTATCTGGAGAATCTCAGGGAACAGCGAGATAACATTGTCAGTGATTTAGCTATCAAGGGCACGTTTTTGTCGAAAGTACGGTGGAGAAGTTGAGCTGAAAAAGGAACTGAATAATTTCATGACCTTACCAAACATAACAAGGGAAGATTTGTCTGTAAAGCCGTATTCTCAAGTGAGATAGATGATGATGGAGAAAACATTGTTTTAACTGATAGTGCAGCCATGTTGAGAGAATGAAAACTATACTTTGAAGAATTATGTAAAGCAACAGTTACGGGAGGTGCATTTCATTCGTTTGCGGCCGGATTAGCGCACTTATCTGACACAGATAAGCAAGTATGCGAAGGTCCATTGAGTATGGAAGAGCTAACCTATGCCGTGTCCTTGTTAAGAAATAATACCTCTCCAGGCCCATCTGGGTATACGGGAGAATTTTAAGTATTTCTGGCCAGAGCCTAAACATTTGGTTTTGCGTGTCTGTACGGAGATATTTAGCCGAGGAAAAATGCCAAAAGAGATGAAAGCTAGTGTTACAGTTTTGATACCCAAGAAAGGAAGAGACATAAGACTCTGGGAGAACCTAAGGCCCAAAAGCCTCCTCAACACTTTGTATAAGATCATCACAAAATGCTTAGCTATTCGTTTAGGAATTGTCATAAAGAATTGTTATAAATGAAGATCAAACCGGATTTATGAAAGGTCGTTACATCGGGGAAAATGTAAGACTGATCTTAGATGTACTCGAGCATTGCAACACAAAAAAACATATCTTCCTTAATTCTGGCATGTGACTTAAAAAAGGCCTATGATTGCATGGACTGGAACTATATGAAGCGTGTCATAGAGAGTTTCGGCTTCGGTGAATCATTTAAGAAATGGATCAATATATTGTACGACCCAGACCCCAACTTCCCGGCTACAGCCCGAGTTCAAATCAACGGAAGTCTATCTGACACATATGTTATCGAAAGAGGCCTCAGACAGGGATGTCCCATCAGTTGTCTGATATTTTTACTTGGCTTTGAACCGCTTCTAGAGCGTATTAGATGTGCTCAGGGAATAAAAGGAATTACCTTCTCAAACTGCGAGGTAAAAGTCATTGCTTATGCAGACGATGTAACCGTGATAAGTAATGGAACGCAGAAATCACTACAAACATGCCTGAATATCTTTGAGGAATTCAAAATAATATCTGGCTTAGAATTGAATAATAAGAAGACGAAAGCGATGTGGGTGGGAGAAAAGGCCAAGGAAAAACTACAGATAGAAACCAATCCCGGCATCCTATGGTCTGCCGGTCCTGTTGAAGTGTTGGGAATTAAAATCGTAAACGATCCAGATGCAGACATTGCTTCGATAAATTATAATAGCAAACTGAGCTCCATAAAGAAAAGATTTTGCATGTGGAACGGAAAAAAATCTAACCCCATTCGGCCGCATTCATTTACTTAAATCAGAGATATTACCACAGCTAACATATCTCATGACAGTGTTTCCATCTCCAGGGCCTAAATATACTAAAGAGATAGAGAATGAAATGCATCATTTTGTTTGGGGTGGGAAACGAGACAAAATCAAAAGAGCAACCTTGAAAGCAAAATGCAAAAGTGGAGGGCTTATGTTCCCCGATATTAAACATACGGCAAAGAGCCTAAAAATAGCGTGGGTACGGGAATTTCTGGACCAAGACAATGGAGCAAAATGGAAGGCGGTCGTGAGAGACAAGCTATTCATGTGTAATGATGTATCAATTTTCCATTGCAGTGCGTCACAAAAGCAGGTGGAAAGCTATGTGCAAAGTAGATTCTGGCGTGAAACAATATCAACTTGGATGAGCATTAAAGGGGATCGAGATATAGACGCTAGTGATATTTTGAACGAAGTTCTATGGAATAATAGGTGTATTAAGCTGGAAAACAGGAAAGCTTTGATTTGGAAACGCCTCGTTGAGAAGGGACTGGTAAAAGCAATAGATATATATGATACGGACAGAAAAGACTGTTAACAGCAAACGAGATAGGAATAAAGTTTTCTATACATCCCATGATGGCCTTAACAGTTTTGAGAATAAATCCTCAATTGTGGAAGCAGAAATTGAGGAATGAAAAACCAGGCTCACCGAAAGGAGATGAAATGATAGATACCCTAAAGGCCGTGCATATGACAGCTCGCTGGGCCTACCGTAAAGCACAGGATAACATACCTACCATGCCTGAGAAGTGCCATGAAAAATGGCAGATAGAATTGAAGATAGAAGATATGTCTGTGTGGAAAACCGTTTATGAAGGAATTCATTCGCGAACATCAGATGTGAAGTTAAAGTGGTTCGAATACCAATGCATCAAAAGAATACTGCCAACTAACAGACTTCTCTACATTTATGGAGTCCGTGATAGTGACAAATGTAAACATTGTCCAATGTATTCAGAAACTTTAGCTCATAAACTTTGGCACTGTCCAAACATACGTAATCTTTGGCGCGAAGTTGGAAATGTTCTAGATATCCAAAAGCATTTATCGTGCTATCATGGAATAGAGATACCTGGAATGGAGACCTCAATGCAAACCCGCCCCGCTTTTGGGTGCCAATCTAGGACATGAAAAAAATCCTTCGGTAAGTAAAGCTCGGTAAGGACCAATGTAAAGTCTATGGGAGATGTGGTGGCCGATGGCTTTGATGCGTTATAACTTATAAACCGTGGCTTGCACAGGGAAACGACCATGCATTTCGGAAAGCCCAATCTGTGGTGCGTCCGCTAAAATACATTTTAGGCATGAAATACCTAAAATCTTAGAGCAAAGCGCGGGAGAAATCAGAATGTGATACTGCAGCTCAACTTGTATTATTACATGTTTTAAGCGCGCGCGGCTCAGCGCCGTAATAGCGCAATGTGTTAAGCCTCGTCTAGTAAGCGAAAGATCCCGGGTTCGAATCCCACGCGTGGAACTTTTCATCTTCATAGTGGTAATTTCGTCGCTCAATAGCGCAGTTGGCAGCATGCTTGTCTAGCAATCGTAGTGTTCCGGGTTCGAATCCGGGCTCACGCTGATTTTGCATTCATATTTTATGGTTATTATGCAATTATTTAGGTTTATATTGGATAAATAATACCTCAGTAGTAGCTGTTTCCTCTCGGTTGAAGTAAGGCACGTGCAAAGGCCTGTTTTTTGTTGAATATTTTACTGCCGTCTATATTTTAATGTTCTTGGCTATTTACCCAATTCTTTTTAATGAGCCCCACAAAAGCATCCCAGAAATCAACGAGCCTTCCGTTCCATGTATCTGTATTCCATGGTGCTATCATGTAATTATGGGCATTAAGCGAAACACTCCAGAACTAACGTCTCAAGGGAACCATTTGATATTCCTCACAAAATATTTCATCTGGAGACATGGGGAACAACTTGGGCGCATAACTCACGAAAATTTCAGAAAATTTGTTAAGGAATACTTGACAATCGAAAAGTATATTGCAAAAATATCGGGTAAAGAGTCTGCTTTCACTCAAAAGTGGGGGTTCATCTATGACAGTCTGCGGAATGAGGCGGAGGAGGAGGGAACTTAGTGGCTGGATGCTGGCTAGTGAGTGCTACCTATATTCCGGCGTTGTTATCAAAACAAACGGTTGCATTTCCAACCGCATACACTCACACCCACACCCACACACACACAAGCATACACACACATAAACATTTCCACATGTGCGAGTACTTATACATACACAACAGGCAAATGTAATCTCCGTCTTCTATCTGCTATTAAGCTGTTTAGGGAAGGGATAAGCATGGCGATGTTGAATTCGGAAGGCATTTGTTCGAGAGAATATGAATAGGGTGGTTATGGTGTCAGGCCACGATGACCATACATTGCTGTCAGGAAGAGTGTGTCGAAACATATGTGGAATGAGCACTTCGGGTATTGCTTGCTAAACGAGAGGCGAGGCGCTTTAGGTCGGTAGTCCATTGCTTACTTGTGTATTGAACTGCTGTGTTGCTATGTATGCAAACCAGGACAATACATTGCTGTAAGTTAAAAAAGGAGAGTTGTATAGAGGTAACCGCTGTGGAACAGGCATTTGATTGTTCATAATACCTAAAACTAACCATCGGATGAGTTATAGAGAATGAGGACTAATAGGGGGCGCTGACGAAGTACAACCAGATAATATACCAGAAGTGGGAAACACGTGCTGCTTTGCTCCGTGTTGGATGGTGAAAAGGCACAAAATATAATTCAGGACTCGACACATCATGGATGTTTATGATCCATTATGTCTGAGGCCTTCCGTTTTTTGATAAAATGTTAAGTTGTTAGTCATATGCAGAATGCCACTATAGCGCTGTGGAACATGAGTTTGTTGATAATTTCGTCTACTTACGCACTTTATGAGGACTTTGCTTCACCCAGGTGCGCAGCCAGAGCTTTGGTATGGGGGGCATACCAACTTTGAGGGGCACCCTGGGAAAAGGGCACTTTTAAGGTAACCTAAAAAACCTATTATATCTATGTTTGTATCATTTTTGGGCATCTTTGGTTCAATAAAATTGCAAATAAATCATTGATGGAGAAGGAAAACTCGATTAAAACCGAAAAAAAAGAAAAAAATATCACCAAAATGTCATGGAAGTAGCCAAAACACGATTGTTTTGGATAGATTTAAGGACAAATCAGCAAATTAATGCAAGTACTTAACATCAGAGAAATCAACGGAGCATGCGATATGCAGGTTAAGGCATATTGGAGTCGAAAATTCATTTGTTGTGCCCACTGGTTTTGTCGTGACGAGTGAGCCCTAACTGAACGCGGATTAAGTTCCTTGCCTCCCACAATCGCCGTGGGACGAGGAGTAGAATAGTGTCTATGGAAGAACACATTTTTGCTGCCGGAAAAATTTGGGAGATACTTTTTGAACGCGTTCATTAAGTTCCATATTCTCAAGTATCAGTCCCAGTTAAGAGTAAATAAAAGGTGAAGAGGCAAGTGGTTTGGATGGGGATGGTGTGACAGGGCTGAAAATTATGAAAACTAGTTCTTCATTTAAATAAATTAGTAGAAATCCTGGTTTAGGAGACTGTCCTCTGAGCTCAGGGGCACATGCCTTTTCATCATCCCTTACCAGAATCCACCAGTATAATAAGCAATTTATATAACCAGGGGTGCCTAGGCATCACAAGCCGTTTTAGAGATTCCTCATTCCTCGTTAGCTCCGTTTTACAAGGGGAATTTCCATTGTGTTCTTATTCCCCATCTATTCAAGACCAGCTCTGGGGCCCCCAAGTGTGGATCAGAGGCCTCCAGAGCAGCTTCCCCCATCCCCCCAAGTTGTGCCTCCAGGGACTAGACTAGCTCAGTGACCCCGCCCCGAGATGATGGGAGTTGGCCTTGTGTTCTTATTATCTGTCTGTTCAACACCACCTTAGGGGCCCCTGATGTAGATCAGGGCCACAGAGCAGCTTATGCTTCAGTCAGGGACTAGACTGGCTCATTGGTCCCAGAGGTAAGGTCATTAGACTAGCTCAATGGGCCACAGATAGGCTCATAGGGCCTTAAACCAGTTCAAGAAGCCCCAGAACAGTTTAAGGCGCAAGATCACCTCAGGGGGCCTCAAGCCAACTTAAGGGGCTCTCACAAGCTCATCGCCCAGACCAGCTCAGGGTACCCTCAGAACCTAGATCCGCTCTTGAGTCCTAGATCAGCTCTTGGGGCCCAGATCAGTTCAGGGGCCTCAAGTCAGGTCAAGAGGCAAGATCAAGTCAGGGCCACTAAATCAGCTCAAGAATCCCTCATCAGCTCGGGGCCCAAGCAGTTCAAAAGCCCCAGAGCTGCTCAGGGGACACCAGATCGGCCCATAGGGCACCAGATCAGCCTCGGGGACAAACAATCAGATCAGTGGTCCCCGAACAGCTCGCAGCCCAGAGCCCAGATCAGCTCGGGAATAACAGATCAATTCAGGAGGCGCTTGATCAGCTCAGGAGCCCCATACCATCTCAGGAGCTCTCACCAACCCCTGTTATCCCTGCTCAGCTCAGGGCCTGGGAGCTGCTCAGGAAATCACGTAATCAACCCAGGAGGCTCGGGTCAGCTTAGAGGGCACCAGAATAGCTCAGAGGGAATCAGATGGGCTCAGGAGACACACTGATGACTCAGCAGGCACCAGATCGACTCGGGGGGGAGCATTAGTTAAGTTCAGGGGGCAGTATATCTGCTCAGGGTGCACCAGATCGATCAGTTCAGGGGGCAAGTTCAAGTCAGGGGCACTAAATCAGCTCAGGGATCCCTCACCAGCTCAAGGCCCAATCTGTTCAAAAGCCCCAGAGCTGCTCAGGGGACACCAGATGCCCATAAGGCACTAGATCAGCTTCGGGGACAAACTATCAATTCAGTGGTCCCCGACCAGCTCGAGAATACCAGATCAAGTCAGAAGGCTCTTAATCAGTTCAGGAGCCCAATGCCATCTTAGGAGCCCTCATCAGCCTCTGTGGGCCCAGCTCAGCTCAGGGCTTTAGAGCTGCTCATGAAATCACGTAAGGAGACCGAGATCAGCTTAAAGGGCACCAGATTAGCTCAGGGGGCACCAGACTAGCTCAGAGGGCATCAGATGGGCTCAGGAGGCACCAGATCGACTCAAGGGCATTAGTGCAGCTCAGGTGGCACCAGATCGATCCGCTCGGGGCCCAGATCAGCTCCCAGCCCCCCCCAGACTATGGCAGGAGCCTAAAGGATTTATGTTGCTCAGGGAGCAACATAAAAGCTCAGCGGACACAAGGTGGGCTCAGGGCCCATCAAACCAGCTCAGGGGGGGACACCAGGCCATCTAAGGAGACATCCATAATCAGCTGAGGGGGCACCTAATCAGCTGAAGAGGCACCATATTGACTTAGGAGACAGAATCAACTTGGGGAGGCATGAGATCATCTCGGGGCCCGAATCAGCTCAAGGGGTACTAAATCAGCTATTAGGGCACCAAGCAAGTTCGGAGGCATCAAACTAACTCAGAGAGTATCATATTGGTTCAGAAGGCACATTTATTTTCTCAGGGGGGCACCAGATTGACTACGAGGGCACCCGATCAGCTCAGAGGGCACATGATTAGCTCCAGGGGGCACCAGATGAGCTCCGCCCGTACGATTATTGGCGACGATGAGGCATCATCTGGAAACGGATTATGTGCCTATACTCGTCCCGGGTGCTTGGAAAGGCGACAGAATGCCCTAGCTGACCAAAAAGGCACTTAAATGTCAAACAAAAAATGAAAGTGCTAAATGCAGTCTAGCTCCATCTAGGTTCAACGACGTAGGGAACTAAATTTCAACCGGCACGGCCCAAAGGGGTTACACCACCTGGAAATCAAAAGAGCTCCCGGCACCGATGGGGGCACGTGCCCCCTGTGCTCCCTGGCTGCGGCCCTGGACAGTAGATAAACTACGGGAGGCATTTAATAAGTTCAGGAGGCCCGGATCAGCTCAAGGGGCACTAAAACAGCTAATAGGGCACCAGGTAAGCTCGGAGGCATCAGACTAACTCAGAGAGCATTACATTGGTTCAGAAGGCACAATTATTTTCTCAGGGGGGGGCACCAGATTGACTATGAGGGCATCATATCAGCTCAGAGGGCACATGATCAGCTCCAGGTGCCAAGACCAGCGCTCAGGGGGCACTAGATGAGCTCAAGGGGCACCACATTAGCTCTGCCCGTACGATTATTGGCGACGATGAAGCATGATCTGGAAACGGATTACGTGCCTATACTCCTCCTGGGTGTTTTTGAAATGCGACAGAATGCCCTAGCTGACCAAAAAGGCACTTAATTGTCAAACAATAGTTTAAATCGCTAAGTGCAGTCCAGTTCCATCTAAGCTCAACGGCGTAGGACACTAAATTTCGAGCGGCACGGCCCAAAGAGGGTACACCACCTGGCAATCAAAATAGCACCCCGACACCGATGGGGGGCACGTGCCCCCTGTTCCCCCCCTGGCTGTGCCCCTGGCTTCACCTTTTGGTGGGGGTGCCCAAATCACCACGGGGGTGCCTAGCACATTATTGGGGATGCCGAGGCACCCCCAAAAAGATAGAAATCCAAACACCTGATATGACCTCAGCAGTTGGTGTGTCGCAAAGCCCCAAAGGCTTTCGGACGGAGCGATTTTGATATCAGGGGTCTCATTTCTTCACTACCTCAGCACTATGTCTGCTCATCAATCAAGTTGGGAACAACGCAAAAGCAATCTATATACGATCAATAATCATCATCTGGTCACCGGAATGTGGAAGGCTCAGTGTCGATCAGGGTGACGTAAAGAGAGTAGCGCTAATAAAAAAGATAGTTATTGAGCATTTTCTTCGGCCGCGCTGGTACTTTGAAGAAGTGGGTAAAAGGAGGTGGGTTGGGGGCGCAGTATATCAGTAAATCATTATGAGTTGGGGTCTGCCTCAGTCATGAGGAGAGCATGGGTTAGATCCCGGCAACCGCTTATTAAAAAGTTAAGCTTAGTATTTTTATCGGCTGGGCTATTAAGTTTTAGCAGGTGCATTGGTAGGTTGCCACTGCATGGGTAACAGAGCCATGTTGGGGTTTGTAACGAAAATTTATTAACTACTTCACTTTAATTACTAAATGACGCGATAATTAATGGTCCTCTAGTATGCATATTCATTTCTCGTCCCCCTCCCAATAGAAGTGCAGTTGCACTCAGACAAAGAGCTCTGCCAGTTACTGCGCAGCAGCCTGTCGGTTCATGACCACGGGTCCATCGTACGATGCACCCCAGCCAACGCCCTATGACGTATCGAACGTTCATTGGCTCACGAGATCTGACGCTGGTGTCACGCCACTGTCTGGCCTTGGATTGCATCAGCATTTCATCAGCTTCCAGACCAGTGCATCGAACCATACTCTGTCGCCTATGACGTATTGTGTTGTGATTGGTCGGTGTATGTAACCAAGCTTGCCGACTCGGCGTATATAAGGAGCGCTGAGCCAGCGTCCCTCACAGACAGTGCTGCCACCTACACGGAGACGCTAACACTACGTTCTGAGCTCTGCCGACAGGTCTGGTTGTCTGGCGTCCGACGCCGGGCTGCCTATTGCGACTGCCGTTGGCGGCTTCTGGAACTCCTGTGACCACCTGCTCCGAGCGCTGTTGCTGGTACCAGCCCTGCCTATCGCTGTTTCCACAGCTGACCTGTAAATATTATCTCTATCGGACTAGGTGGTGTTGGTTTCTAGGATTCCGGCCACCTAGTACCCCTTTTCCTCAGTCCCGTCCCGCATCTTTCTCAACTATCATTTCTCTCTTCGGCCTGAAACCCGAGCGGTGGTTAGCCTGGGTGACCTCACTTGTTGAACCTCTGGTTCCTGGGTGAGGGGCTTTGACTGGACCTATCGGTCCTTCATTGTCAAAATCCCTAAACGTACGGCCAGTAGACTGTCTTTCACACTCGCTAATTAGGAGTGAGGTCCCACACATACCCTCCACGGGCTGCGTCTATGCAAAGGTGTCACGGCACCTGCCCATAAAACACTATCTTATCAAATAAAACACTACCCGAGCAAATAAAGCCACTCTCCAGAAGTGGCCCCCAATTAAGCACAGAGTAGCGAAAACCCTGGAAAGCCTTAATCTTGCACTGCCAGCAACAATAAACAAACCCCCACTCTCCCGCTTCTGGACTAGGAAATAGCCCAAAGTTGAATTTCTTTTCACTTCCCGTAAAACGGTTTTCTCAGAGGAAGAAGTCTCCCAGAAATTCCTAGAGTTCCGATCTTGTAACGCGGACAAGGCTTTTATACTTACAGACGGCTCCAAAATAGGAGAAAAAGTAGGCCTCGGCATCTGGGGGCAAAATATTTGCCTACGGAAAAGACTTCCGGACAACTGCTCTATCTTCACAGCCGAGGCTGTTGCCATCCTAGATGCATTATCAAATAATCAGAACCAAAAATATCAACTCAGTCGTCATCTGTTCAGATTCTAAATCTTTCCTGCAGGCCGTCAGTAACGTAGTCAACCCCAGCCACCACGTTATAGCAGATATTCAGAAAGGTATCGATGATACCCCTGATGTCTCTTTTCTTTGGATCCCGGGCCACTGCAAAATTTAAGGGAATGAAAAGGCCGATTAGCAGGCAAACAAGTCCCTAGAACTTAGAGAGATCGCACCCTTAATGTGGTCTGGAGATGATAGCAAAGCTCTGGTCCAGGACAGTATCCGGAAGCAAATTCAAAATAACTGGACCACAAACCACAGCGCCCACCTATTCTATATCAAGCCTAACATCGGCTACTGGCCCAGTTCCAACCAAAAGAGTCGGCGGCGCAAGGTTATTCTAACCAGACTCAGAAATGGACACACAAAATTAAATGCCTATTGGAACGAGGGTACCTGTGGTACCTGCGACGCAATGGAGAATCCCTATCACATTCTCATCAATTGTCCCCAGCACAATACCCATCGGCAACCCATGCTAGATTACTGCCGAATCCAAAACATTCCTGTAGACCTAAAAACTCTGCTCGGTAACGACCATCCTGAGCTACTCGAACAACTCTTTACATTTCTAAAGGACTCTGGGCTAGAGAAGTTTCTATAAATCACCGCTCCCAGTATATATGATGGAGGGTGCATGGTGCACCCCCAAAGTAGGACTTGCCTTTTTTCAAATTAACCATTCATGTCATAGATGATCCACTGCAAAATTTAAGCAATAGTTGTTTAACCTTTAAATGGTTTATCGTAGGCTAAGGATAGGTTATGTTAGGCTAGCTTTGAAATCACGTTAGGTTAAATAGGTTAGATTTCTTCACCGCAGTGATACCTTTCACTGCGGCTCTATGCTAACCACACTCATACTCTAACAATCTAACTGTCCTCTCACACTTCTTTTCCTCTGCGCGGCGGCTGCCCAGCCGGAGAGGGGAGCTGCAACCTCACCTCCGGGTTGCAGGGTAAATTCGCGGCACCCTGGCCAGGTGTTTAGCGCAGTTTCTAAAACATGAAAATTATTGATTTAACGGAGGATTTCGAGTAACGTAGAACAGCGGACATCAGTAGCTGACACACAAAATTGTAAATTCTAAATTCTAAATTTAAGGTCTTCAACCACAGAGATAACCTTCGCACTCTGCGGGTCTAAATTTATTAAAAGACCTCCCTTGGAATGGCTATGCCATTGCCACGACCGTCCATTCGCAAGCTAAAAACATCTTGCAACCCATTACTTGGAATAACTCCCATTGCTTTAACAGACTAACGTAGCTTGCCCTCACGCAAAATTCTAAATTTCTCCCACACACTCCTTTAGAGGCGGGCAAAGGTGCTATGCACAGAACGCCTAATAAAAAGCCATAAGCAAGTGGATAGCCTTAACAATGCAAACCTGCCAAGCGGAGCTTGGCTGGTTGGTAGTTACGACTCCATCCACCAAAATCTTGCGAAGGAATCTACCTTCAGTCTGGACAAGGCCATCAGCCGAAAGGTGACAGGCAGCTATGAAATTATCCGGCACCAAAAGACGTCCTTGTTAAAACCAGCAACGCTGCCTCAACCAAAGCCCTGCTTGGCATCAAAACTTTCGGATCGAAACCGGTGAGTTTTGCCATTCATAAGTCTCCGAACTTCTACCGGGGCACAATTCGTGCGCCAGAGGCTTCCCACCTCTCTGAAGACGAAATCGAGCGCAACTTTGATTTTGGGGCCAAAGTGTGCTCACCATTCAAAGACTCACTCTCCCCAAGCCCACCACCGAAAAAGCCCCTCACCGTAAAGACAATCGCTTCCTCCTCACCTTCGACACAAAGTGCCGAGATGACTGTGGCCGTGTCAAACTGGGAGACTGTGTCTACCTAGTGAAGCCGTTCTTCTCCAACCCCATCAGGTGTTAAATCTGTCAAAGGTACGGCCACGTTGAGTCCAGCTGTAAAAACCCCGCCCCCCGCTGTGGCAAGTGCAGTGCTGCACACAGAACCAAAGACTGCACCTCCCTTAGCCTCCTGTGTGCTGCCTGTGGCGGCGCCCATGGGGCTACCGATCCTAAGTGCCCAGCCTGGCTCCGAGAAAAGCATGTAAATATGGTGGCTGAAGACGAAAAGCTCCCCTTCGACCTGGCCCGCAAAAAGTGCGTGAGAGCGAAAAACGCCACTCCCTAACACAGGCACGTGGTGGCAAGGCCACTGAGGCAGCCCCCAGCACAGCTGGCTAGGTTACTCCTCAGCTCACCGCCTCCCAAAAGTGTCCCCTTCGCCCCCTGATGGAGCCGCTAGTCATGGTACCCCTTCGGCTGGCCATCCCTCATGTCATACAAAACACGCACCACAGCACAAACACTTTTGGCGCAAGTGGACTCCCAAAACGGGCTGGACGGATCCCCCAGCCAACCCAGCCTGTTCCACTCCAGGTCTTCCGCCCAAAAGTACCGCCGCTCCCCGTCCCTCATGTCATCAGGAAGACCTGGACCCCAACCGAAGGGTGGAAAGCAGCCCTAGGGTGCCTAGCTGTACCGAGTTTCCCCCGCTCCCAGCCCCCTCCTACCCAAAAGTCACCGGTGCACCCCATCCCAGGCGCCGCCTACGGCGGGCGCCGGGACGGAAGCACCAGAGTGGCAGCTCCCCCCTTCCAGTAAGACAGCTGCCACTCAAACAGAAAAAGTCAGTGTAGCCACCCAAACCGAAACCTCTCTCACGGACAGCAGCAAAGCTCCTGCCTCTCAAGCACCGACGACCCGCCATTGTGGCTCTCAAACAGACCTGGCATGTCATTACATGCAATTCCAATTTGCCAGTGATTCCGACACGTCAGGTAGCAACAGCGAACCTGATAGTGAGCTGCCCGGGACCGAGTCTTACCCAAATGCTGACAGCATCTCGGTCACAGACTCTGTAGAAAATAGTTATCTCATGTCGGGCTCCCCCACCAGTTCAGTCTCATCCAAATCCCTCAGGCCCGGCAGCCCCCCGGTGCCGAGGAAATTCAGGTACACCCGGCACTCGTCCCCCGTTTCCACTACCAGCGACACGAGTAGCACACATTCCTATCACCTCCGCCCCCGCCCCGCAAACCCCCTCAGCATCTAAGACATTAAACCACCATGGGTTCAATTCTCCAATGGAACACAAACAGTCTAATTGGGAGATTCCTCTTATTTAAATCAATCTTTGCTGAGAAAAAGCCGGCAGTAGCAGCACTCCAAGAAACCCTCTTTAATGATAATAATAATAATAAATTCAAAATCTCAGGTTACTCTTGATACCGCCATAATGTAAACGCTACTGTCCGTAAAGGAGGCACTGCCATCCTTATTAAAAATAGCATCCCTGACAGCCAAATGCCTTTGGTTACGCCACTCAACTGTGTCGCTATTAACACGCACATTGACGGGAGGGCGGGTACCCGCCCCCCCTCGGGTCTTTCGGAAACAGCAGAAAAATGGCGGCGCGCAGCGCTGCCGTACTTGGTATACCTTTTCCCTCATCATTTTTACAACTTCTGTGAAAATTTTAAGGATAGGTCATCTCAGGTCAGGTCACCAGTACAGGTCATGTGACCCGACCTCAAAAAAAGTTTAAGATAGCATAAGTCGGAGCAGGGTGAACTTATTCAATTGAAACTCATATCACATAATGGGCTCACCGAGTTCTCTAAAATATGTTCCGGTATTTTTGATATCGATGACCTAAGGTCAGGTACGAAGCATGACCTCTCCTTTGGTAATACATGGGAAATATGGTTTTTACTGAATAACTCAGTAACAGATGGTGATAGAGCGTTTATTTTAGCTTCATTAGACTCGCCTTGGCTTTGCGGTTCTAATGATATGCATTTTATATAATTTGACCCTGACCTGACCTCAGATAAGGTCAAATCTTTGATTTGACCTAGCAAGGTCAAATCATATATCATTCGATTCGGCTTGCTGCGAGGATTTATAGAGTTCAAGTCGTTTTGCTCTATCTTTACTTGTTCAGATGTAATGGCCGAAAAACTTAATTTACATGTTATCCCTATAATGGCATGTGACGGCATGTTTTTGACCTCTGGTGACCTTAAATCTGACCTGACAAAAAATGGTTCAAATATTTTCGATGGAGAAGCGGATGGGCTACCCAACACCGTTTACCGTTTTTTGCTACCTACCGTGGTTCTCGAGATCTTAGGGGGGCGGGTACCCGCCCCCCTCGTCAATCCGAGGGTGGCTCAGACACCCGTCAATGCGCGTGTTAATGTAGAAATTCAGCGCGTCAAATTGACGGTGATTTCACTGTACATCTCTCCAAGCGATCCTGACCCGTCGGCTCGGGACCTCGCCCAACTTTTGGCACAAATTCCCGGCCCTTTGCTACTACTTGCCTCATACTGGAACAGAGTGAAGACAGCAATGCTAGCTATACAGCAACGCTGTTCCATAATCGACGATTGACTGCTGCAGTTCTGATCACATAAATATGTTGAGGTCTCGCGCCACCGGTCTCGGCCTTTCCTGGGGTCTCGCGCCACCGGTCTTAGCCTTTCCTCTTATCTTCCTATGTCCCTATTTCAAATGTTGGTTTCAAATGTTGCCTGTTGTTTTTTGTTGTTGTTGTTTGCTGTTGTTTTTTTGTACGCATCCTAGGAAAAAAATAATGATGATAATGATCATATCAATTGACAACATCACAACATACTAAAGAATGATAGCCATCAGCAAATTGTGGTGCAATTGATGATGTTCCAAGCCTTTCATCCTAGTAACTGAACCATCCTAGTAATTAAGCCTAATTTATTGTTCTAAACTTCCATTTAAAGCAGTATGTTGAAGTGTTTAGGTGTCTAAGTGCTGAACTCAAAGCCTGCAATCATGACTTTGTGTGTGGTGCTGGATATCTCATACGGAGATACACGGGCGCCACCTATATAAGTTAGATGGCGCTGGCGCTGAAAACTCAACTGCGGTACCATACTTCTATGGCTGAGACAACTATGAATATATGGTCTCTAAAATTTACAAATTAATCCGTTTTAATCCACATTATATCAAGTAGGTTATACTCTAGCTTTTGGTGGATGGTCTTGTGAACCCTTGGATCCTGGATTCCCTGGTGATGAAACATTCAAATCTACTTTTGTACATAGCTTATGTGTTTCATGTGTCTCTCTTTTTTATTCCGTGTTTTGTCTTTGGCAGGCATTAGGGATGAGTATGAACCTCTTAGGATTATTATTTGGTCTTCAGACCTTGGTTGTCTTTTTCATGTGCAGCACCGCCCCGCATCTTTCTTCCCTTGTGGAATGTGTTTCTTGTCACGCATTGGTCATTTTTGAAGTCAGAAAAAGGAAAAACTTTAACAACTTGAAATTTGGTTGCTATATTATAAATAAAATTGCTTATATGAATAGTTTTGAACTAAGACTGGAAATGATCTTATTATACATTCTTGAAAAACAACGATATCATGGTAAAAGGTCTCTTTAGTCATTTGATTTCACATCCCACAACTGAATTTGACCATCGCTTTGACAAAATAACATCAGACTGTCAATACCATATGCTTCCGATTAACACTGATGTTAAAGAAATATTTTCTGTCATCCATATTAACGCCCAATCAATTAAAAACAAATTTGATGACTTCCGTAACATACTTAGCAAGTCTGATGTTAAATGGTCAGTTATTTGCATTGCGGAAACATGGTTTAGAAAGGATATTGAGAATTATTTTGAAATTGACGAATATAACCTTTACGCCACCAGTAGAATTAACGTCCAGGGGGGAGGAACAGCTATCTATGTACATAAACAGTATGACAGCAAGAGAAGGGTGGATCTTGAACTTTCCCAAACTGAATCGACATTCGTTGAGCTGACTAATTTAAAAGGAAAACATGACAAAAAACTTGTGATTGGTGAAATTTACAGACCTCCAAGTCAGGACTACAACATATTCATGGAAAAAATTGAGAGTATTCTAGGACTATTAGATAATTGTCAAATGAAATGTATATTGGCAGGAGACTTTAACTTAGATCTCTTAAAAATGCAAGAAGACAGAAAAGTTCTGATGTTTATGAATTTGATGCAATCATACAATTTATTACCCTTAATTTCAAAACCAACCAGAATATCAACACATGGGGGCTCCCTTATCGATAATATATTCATAAATGATTTAAATCAAGTGCGTTCATCGGGTATAATAATTGATGACCTATCTGATCACCTTCCTATCTATATGTGTATAAGAATTTAACAGAAGGAAACCAGTAAAAATTTTTGATAAGAGAAAGGAAACTGAATTAAATGACTTCCTGGTATCCAAATTGCAAAACTTTCAGAACATAACCGATCCAAATGAAGCTTGTAAAGTAATCATAAATGCCTATAAAATGGGAGTTGAAGAGTTTTCTAAGTCCTTTGTGCCTAGTAGAAGAAAAACCCCAATAAAGCCATGGATCTCACCAGGTATTTTGGCTTGCATTAATCAGAAGAATAAACTCTATCGGAAATATATTCTATCTAAAGACAAAGATAATTCAAATAATAGGAATGTTGGTGAACCAAACCATGAGGAAATATATAAGCAATATCGAAACATACTGACTAAAATAATTAAAGATACTAAGGGAGATTATTATAAACACATGTTTGAGTTGCATAAGGGTGATGGAAAACAAACATGGAATTTACTAAATGAAGTAATTAATAGAAAAACCTCTAAAACTAGCTCATACCCCAAAGTTTTCACTGACGAGAAAAACAAACGTTATGAAAATGAGGATATCTCAGATGGTTTCAACGATTTTTTCTCTTCCGTAGGTTCGAAACTTGAAAAGGAAATCCCAGTGTCTGATGTAGATCCAACAAGTTATATTGAAAATTATACACATCCCCCACATCTTTTGGAACTCTCAACTAACCAGCAACAGATTGAGGATGTTATCAAATCGCTAAATTCTGTGGGTGGTGGCGTTGACGGCAAAAATACTCATCTCCTCCTTTGCACTTACAAAAGATGCCTTAACAACTTGACATACTTTTTCAACATTTGCTTGCAAAATGCTGTGTTCCCAGATATTTTGAAAATTGCATCGATTGTGCCTGTTTATAAATCTGGCGAAAACGATAAATTCACAAACTACCGTCCCATTTCCTTGTTGCCCATTTTTTCCAAGATTCTTGAACGACTGATTTATAATTACTTTTCGGATTATCTGACTCAACATGATATTTTGTACCCATTGCAATTCGGCTTTAGGAAGAAGCATAGTACCTATATGCCATTGGCGCACCTCTATGACAATGTGACAAAATCTCTGGAAAACGGTCATGTTTCGTGTGGAATATATCTTGATTTGAAAAAAGCGTTCGATACGGTTAGTTTAAGTATACTCTTTACGTAAAATAAATAAAATTGGCATACATGGAAAATTATATAAAATCATTTGCTCCTATGTATCAAACAGATATCAAAAGACAAGGATAAATGAAACTCTATCAAAACCTAGAAAAATAGACACTGGTGTTCCACAGGGATCAATATTAGGGCCTTTGTTATTTATAGTATATATAAATGACCTTTATAAAGTATCAAATGACTGTACATTTTACTTGTTTGCGGACGACACTGCTATTATCATAACAGAAGAAAATTCAGCAAAGCTTCAGCTTAAGGTAAAAAATATCCTCCCTAAAGTATCAGAATGGTTCAAAGCAAATCGTCTATCATTAAACGCGTCTAAATCACATTATCAACTTTACTCTGGGTGTGCATTGGAAAATCTTGATGTGACTTTGAACAGTGTAAAAATCTCAAGGGCGAGAAATATACGTTATCTAGGAATAAATATTGACGAAAAATTAAAATGGGACTCTCATATTTCAAATTTATCCACAGTTATAAGTAGGAATCTCGGCATAATGAGCAGAGCTAAATTCTTTATGTCAACACGTGAATTACTTTGTCTTTACAATGCCTTAATCTTGCCCCATTTAAATTATTGCGCGCTTGTCTGGGGTAGTACTTATGAATCCAGACTAGATAAATCATTAAACTTCAAAAACGAGCAGTTAGAATTATAACGAAGAAACCCTTTTACTATCCAACGAATGAACTATTTCTTGAGCTAAAAATTCTGAAGTTTCCAGAACTAGTATCGCAACAAAAAATAGTTATTCTATCAAATGTATTGAATGGTACGATGCCAACTGTGATGTCTTCAATGTTTCAACTCCACCGAGCAAATAACACTAGACTAGTACAACATTTTGAAGTACCTTTAGCCACCACAAATTACAGAAAATTTTCTATTACATGTTCTGCACCAGAAATTTGGAATAAAACTTTATGTGCCAAATTTAGGACTACGGAAGATGTACCCCTAAACAAAAACACACTAAAAAAACATGTAAGTGATATCTTCCTTGCCAAATATAGAACAAATAATTAGTAACCAACGTGACCATGGCCGTGAAATTTATAGTGGGGGAAGACATGTGAACCTTGGTAATGGGGCTGCACATTGAAGACTGTAATTGTGTCCCAATAAATGCTTCCTAGTGTATATGTGTAGGTTTGTGCGTGTTGCATGGACGTTGTGCATGTTGCATGGACGTTGTGCATGTTGCATGGACGTTGTGCATGTTGCATGGGCGTTGTGCATGTTGCATGGACGTTGTGCGTGTGTACGTGTACGTGTACGTGTGTACGTGTACGTGTACGTGTGCGTGTACGTGTACGTGTGCGTGTGCGTGTGCGTGTGCGTGTGTGTGTGTGTGTGTGTGTGTGTGTGTGTGTGTGTGTGTGTGTGTGTGTGTGTGTGTGTGTGTGGGTGGGTGTGGGTGCGTGCGTGCGTGCGTGCGTGCGTGCGTGCGTGCGTGCGTGCGTCTGACTCCCTGCTGCGCTTGCTTGCTAGTTTGCCTGCTTGCTTGCTTGCTTGCTTGCCTATGCCTGCATGCCTGCCATAATTTGCTTACTGTCTTCCGAGTTCTCTGGCGAATGTTACTAGGCCTCTATCTTTTCGCCAGAATCTCGGAGGGGCTAACACGAATCTCCAGTTTTGGGTAGTCCCGTTTGGAAAAAGACTAACAATCTAACCGGTAATGAGCTAAATTATTGTGCATTTAACCTAAATAGACCTGTATTCCTGCTCCCTGTATATTTACAGGGAGCTACTACTGGCAGTTTTTACTAATAGTATTGATATTTATTATGCTTTCTCTAAGTTACTTTCTTTTTCCTAGCAGGGCGTGCCGCGACTTGTAATATTTTATGTTCTGGTGGTGTTAACGTAAGGGTACTGTTGTCGTTGGGATCGCGGAGGGGGCACGCCTGGCTACCCGATTAAATGGGTGGCGGACCTTTTCTAGCAATAGAATTGCAAAAAAAAATACTTGGGGACTTGAACGGTCATCATCCCTCATGGGGCAGCGCCACCACCACTCGCAGAGGCGAAATCATCTATGACGCAATAGACTCTCAAAATCTAGTTATCTTAAATAACGGCGCTCCGACCCACCAAGCAATGCGCGGTGGCCATTCTGACACTGCCATTGACATCTCGTGCTGCTCTCCTAGAATTGCGTCACTTTTCACCTGGGAAGTCGAAGACAACCCAGGGATGAGCGATCACCTCCCAATACAAATTGGTATTCCCACAGGCTCAATCGACCATGTTACTCTTTTTACACCCTCATGGAATCTAAAACGTGCCGACTGGAACAAGTTTGAGGCAGAGATCGACCTCACACTTGTCACCGGAGGTGACCCCGACTCGGCAGACATTGACTCGGTACTAAGAGCCATCAGCTCAGCAGCACATTTAGCAATACCAAAAAGTCAAGGCCCCCGACAGAAAAAAGGAGCCCCATGGTGGAATGCAGAGACGGCACACGCCAAAGCTCAAATGATTAGAGCCAGGAAAGCCTACGAGAGGAGGGCACACAGCCCTACTCGCAATGCCCTCCGGGCAGCCAAAGCCCACTTTCAAAACACATGCAAGCGGGTCCAAAAGGATAGTTTCAACGCCTTTGTTTCTAAATTCAACCGCTTCACACCCATTTCTCAAATCTGGAAAACCATTGGAGCTTTCTCTGCGAAACGACCGCCCCGTGGACCCTTCCCTCAACTGACAATCTCCGGCCAAAACATCACGGCACCCAAGGAAGTCATGGACGTCTTTGCTGATCATTACAATGGCGTTGCAGCCAACAGTTCCTACAACCAGCGCTCAAAAGACCAGGCCGAATGGTGCAAACGCTGCACATTCTTCAATTCTAGTAATCAGGAGTACTATAACGTACCTTTTACAATGACCGAACTAAATTACTCCATTAGCAAGTGTGAAAACACTGCAGTGGGCCCGGATGAAATTTACTACTCTTTCTCAGGCACCTCAGCCAGACAGCACTAAAATATCTTCTCTCGGCCATTAACAACATGTTTCTTAGCGACTCGTTCCCCACTATGTGGCGGGAGAGTGTCATCATTCCCATTCCAAAACCTGGCAAAGAAAAAACGGACCCTAAAGGTTATCGCCCCATTTTGCTTACTAGCTGTGCTAGCAAGCTTGTAGAGCGCATGGTCAACGTAAGACTTCACGAAATACTTGAAAAGAAACTCGATGCTATGCAATCGGGTTTCCGGCGCGGGCGAGCCACTACTGACAATCTGATCAAACTGGTCAGTGACGTCCAAAATGGCTTTTACAAGAAGCAAGTCACAATTGCTGCATTCTTAGATATCAAGTCGGCCTTCGATCGTGTACAAAAAGACATCCTTTTGTATAAACTCTGTAAACTGGGAGTCCATGGCCACCTTGCTAGATTCATTGACAACTTTCTTAGGCACAGAAAATTCAAAGTGCGCTGCGGCACCACCTTTTCCTACCTAGCATCTCAAGACCAGGGCGCACTCCAGGGTAGCGTTTTATCTCCGACCCTCTTCCTAGTCATGATCAATGACATTTTTTCCAAAAAGCTTCCGCCTGGAGTTAAGTACTCCCTATTTGCAGATGATGTCGCTATTTGGAAATCCACTCCGGTCGACACCAGTCGGCGCAGTCAACCAGAATTCAAAACCGGGACTGCCGAATTGCAGGGTAGTCTCGACGACATCCATACTTGGTGCAATGCAATGGGTCTATCACTCTCGGCCGAAAAGTCATCAGTCGTAGTCTTTGCCAGGTCAGGTGTGAGACACGCTGTTCCTCAATTCCAAATCTCAGGCAAACCCATTGAATGCGCGAAAAGCTTCAAATTCTTAGGCGTCATCCTTGATACCCGCCTTAGTTTTACCGAGCATATTACCAAAGTCGTCTCTAGCTGTCAAAAATGAGTCAATATCCTCCGCATGCTCGGCGGAACAGAGTACGGCGGGGATCGAAAGACCCTGCTCATGCTCTACAAGTCCTTGATCCGGCCCATACTCGAATATAACTCGTTCGTCTCTGACTCAACGAACAACACTAATAAGCTAAAGCTAGAGCGCATCCAAAACGCAAGTATCCGGGCAGCCACAGGCGCGCTCAGAGAATCCCCCATCACCAGCTTGTTAGTGGACAGTGGGCTGTGCCCTCTCCAAACAAGATGCCACTCCCAGCTTATCTCTTACTATATCAAGGTCCAATCTACCGAAAACCACCCGGCGAAACAATGTTTCGCCCACCCTGGACGTGTATCAAAAACTAATCGGACAACCTGGCCTCCATTTAAGAATAGAGTAGCTAAGACCCTGGAAACCCTGAACCTTCCGATCCCAGAAGGCATAGGCAAACCCCCACTCTCCAGCTTTTGGACTCGCAAACAGCCCAAAGTCGAGTTTCTTTTCACCACACGCAAAGACAACCTCACCACAAAGGAGATCTCCCAGAAATTCTTAGAGTTCCAGTCCAACAACACTGGCAAAACCTTCATCTTCACAGACGGCTCTAAAATGGGCGAAAAATTAGGCCTCGGCATCTGGGGGCAAAATATTTGCCTCCAAAAAGGCTTCCAGACAACTGCTCTATGTTTACCGTCGAGGCTGTTGCCATTCTAGATACACTAGTCCTGATTAGAACCCTAAATATTAATTCAGACTCTATTCTGTTGACTTATCTGTTCAGACTCTAAATCTGTTTTGCAAGCTATCACTAACGTCGTCAACCCCAGCCATTACGTAGTAGCAGACATCCAGAAGGGTATGGGCGATATCCGAGATGTCTCTTTTCTTTGGATCCCGGGCCACTGCAAAATTCTCGGAAATGAAAAAGCCGACGAACAAGCCAAAAAATCTCTAGAACTCAGAGACGTAACACCTCTCAAATGGTCTGGAGACGATAGCAAAGCTCTCCTCCAGAACCATATCCGGAAGTACATCCAAAATGACTGGACCACTAACCAAAGCGCCCATTTATTCTATATAAAGCCTAACATCGGCTACTGGCCCAGCTCCAACCAAAACAGTCGTCGGCGTGAGTTCATCCTGACCAGACTCAGAAGCGGACACACTAAATTAAATGCCTATGGGCGTGTAGGTACCTGTGGTACCTGCTCTGCCATGGAAAATCCCTACCATATCCTCTTCGGCTGTCCCCAGCACGATGCCCATACGCAGCCCATGCTAGATTATTGCCGCATCAGAAATATTCCAGTAAACCTTTCCACCCTTCTCGGCAATGATCCCCTGAGCTGCTGGACAAGCTCTTTACATTCCTGAAGGCTACTAGGCTCGAGAGCTTTATCTGAACGTCTATGGTGGCAGGTATGAAAAATACCTGCATCCGAGAGCACCCCTCATATGAGAAATAACAATTACACTATAAACGTCCCTCTGACAAATTTAAACAATAGGTGCTTCAAATTAGGTTTTAACTGTCTGGTCCTAAGGTATGGTAGACTCAGAATAACTCCCACCATAAAAAAACAAAAAAAACAAACAAAAACAAAAACAAAACAAAAAAGTTCAACTAACCCACTAACCCTATCTAACCATCCGTTCATGTTTGCTAACCAACTAACCCTAACTTAAGGACTACTAACTATACTAACCACATCTAAGACTAACAACCAACCAACTGAAACCCCTCCCTGACTCTATCTGTTCTATTACCCTTCTCTCTTCTTCTATGCGGCGGCTACCCAGCCAGAGAGGGTGCTGTAACCTCACCTCCTGGTTGCAGGATAAAGACCCGCGGCATCACGTCATGGTGCTTGTGGGTGTTTCTAATAACCCAAAATTATTATTTTTCAATGGAGGAACTCGGGTAACGTAAGCAAACGGTTATTCGATAACAAGGAACAAAATTAAAAAAACTTATCTTTACGCTGGCAAGCCTCTTCACGTACCCTTTTAAATCCTACCTGTGCCCTAGGCTCGGCATCTCTGCTGTAGCAATCCCTTCCCTCGCTAGTGTTGCTACACTTCGCGACCCATTCCTTGAAATAAGATTCGTTCCTTTGTTCTGCGACATTAAAGTAAACACCCCTCCCGAAAAATTCTCCCCCACACTTTAGAGGCGGGCAAAGGTGCCTTGCACAGAACGCCTTATAAAAAGCCCTTAACTAACTAGCGTCCCTCAGAGAGTGTGGCAACCGCAGCACGGACTCTTTAGACTGCAGAGTTGCAGTGTTGCACCGTAGTACTAGGCAGTACTATGCCGGGTCAGCCCAGAGCACCTGAGAGACTTTAGAGAGACATGCAAAGACAGTGAGAGAGAGTGTAGTGGTAGAGATACCTGTGTGTGTGTGTGCAAGGACAGCCACAGATCAGCAGATGTGAGTACGGACTGATTGGCTCAGCTCATAGTGAGGCAGACGCCTACAGTGCTGCAGAAGATAGTATGTCAGTAGAGTGAGGAAGGACTTGTAAGGTCAAGTACAGACAAGAGAGTGTTGGAGCTTTGGCTAAGTTGCATCACCTGTTCACAACGCCAAGTGCAAATAAATCAGCGATTAAGGAAACAACGTATCTTCGTCAAAATATGATAAGAGGTCCTACCAACTTAAAAACCATCATTCACAGCCATACCTAAGAGCACTTCTAGGTAACAGGGTTGTGTTGAACGTGCTTTGAATGGTGAGCTAGGGAACAATCATTGTAATGCCACTGAGATTGTGCAGCCAAAATAAAGATTGACAGGGGGGATCGAGGAGGCTGCCTGACTGACACCCTGCCTGAGCGTTTGCGGGAAGGTCTGGTGCCGTTGCTGCTTGCTGTCGCTGCTGCTTGCTGTTGTTCCTGCTGCGAAGACAAGAAGAAGGAGCATAAGACTTTTTCAAGACCTGCTCCCGGCTCGAGTCTTCGCTGCGACCGGTCTGTCCCAACGACCGCTGTTCTTACAGCTGGTCGGTGCGGTACTTTTGGCTCCAGCCGGCCTCACCAACCGCTGTTTTTACAGCTGGTTGGTGTGGTGCTGTTGGACGTCAGCCGGTCAGTTCGGTAATCACTCTATCGGTCCAGGTGGTGTTGGTTTCTAGGATTCCGGCTACCTGGTACCTCTTCTTCTCAGTCCCATAACCCTACTCTTTCTCTACTGTCTCTATCTCTCTTCGGCCGGAAACCCGAGCGGTGAGACGCTTGTCCCGGGGTGAGCACGCTTGTTGGACCTCGTCAGTGCTTGGGTGTGTGGCTTTGTCTGGGCCTATCGGCCCTACATTGCTAAAATCTCTAGAACGCAAGGCCTTCTCTCTTTCACCCCGCTTAATAGAAGCGGGGCCCCACTCACACCCTCCACCCGGGCTGCGTCTGTGCAAAGGTACCACGGTACCTGCCCCTAGGATACACTAGCATAGGCCCCAGTCAGGCTCCTTTTAGAGGCTGAGTCAGCCACCTAGGCCCCTGTTAGGTCCAGAAGAGGCACCTGCCTCCCCTCCGGCTTAAAACCCCCTTTTAGTGACTGAGTCAGCCCTTTGCACACAGTTCTAAGGCTAGGTGCTTTTACTAAGCACTCCCCAGGTAGGATAAGATCCCAAACCCAACCCTAGCTAGATTAATTCTCCCGTTAGCCTTATTAGTAACAGTAAGCCCCCTTTCTGCTTAGATTTTCTGTTCAATTAATTTTCTAGCCCTTTCTCCCAAGAGATCTTAGCCAAGCTAAGACCACGTTTATTTACAAACCCTTACAAGCAAACAATGGCTTCCACCACTCTGTTCCGTCCCTCCAGCCCCCGTCTGAACAAAGCCAACCTGCCAAGCAGAGCCTGGCTGGTTGGCACCTACCTTTCTAATCATCAAAATTTGGCCAAAGAATCCACCTTCAACCTCGATAAGGCCATCAGCCAAAAAGTGAAGGGTAGTTTTGAAATTATTAAGCACCAAAAACATGTCCTGATCAAAACCTCTAACCAGGAATCCACCCAAGCACTGCTGGCCACAAAAACGCTTGGGTCAAAACCAGTACTCTTTTCCATTCACCACTCCCTCAACTTCTACCGGGACATCATCAATGCCCCGGAAGTGTCCCCATCTTTCCGATGTGGACTTCGAGCACACGTTTGACTTCAAAGGTCAAAATGTGCTAGCCCTCGAGAAGCTAAACCCCAGCAAAAATGACGCAAGAAGACCCCCGCCTGAGAGACCACCGCTTTGTCGTCACCTTCGACACAAAGTGTCGGGATGACTGCGGCCAAATTAAACTGGGCGACTGCGTCTACCCAGTTAGGCCGTACTACCCCCTCCCTATTCGTTGCCAAATTTGTCAAAGGTACGGGCACGTAGAATCAAATTGTAAAAACCCCACCCCACGTTGCGGCAAGTGCAGTGCTAGGCACCGCACTAAAGAGTGCACCTCTAAAACCCTTATGTGTGCTGCCTGTGGCGGCGCTCATGGGGCTGCTAATCCCAAGTGCCCGACCTGGCTCAGCGAGAAAGAAATAAACGTACTAGCTGAGGGAAAAAAGATCCCATTCGACCTGGCCCGCAAACAAGTGCAGCAAAAAGAAAAAGCCGCACAGTCCCAAAAAGCTGTGGTAGCAAGGCCACCACAGCAGCCCCCAGCACAGCCGGCCAGGAGCATCCCACTTTGGCACAGCCTCAGCCACCCAAAAACACAAGCCGCCACATCCGCCCTCTAATGGAGCCACTCTTCTTGGCGCCCATCAGGCCGTCCGTCCCCCTCCCCCCACCACGTGGCGCAGTCACATTTTGGCGCAGGTGGACGCCCGTTGCGAGCTGGGAGGACCTCCCGACCCGCACTAGTTCTCCGTCAGGTCTTCCGACCGAAAATCCTCCCGCCCCTCAGGCACCTAAAATCACCAGGAAGACCTGGACACCCGCACGGGAAGGGATCAGGCTGCCTAACTGACACCCTGCCTGAGAGTTTGCCGGCAGGTCTGGTGTCGTTGCTGCTTGCTGTCGTTGCTGCTTGCTGCTGTTCCTGCTGCGAAGACAAGAAGAAGGAGTAGAAGACTTTTTCAAGACCTGCTCCCGGCTCCAGTCTTCGCTGCGACTGGTCTGTCCCACCGACCGCTGTTTTTACAGCTGGTCGGTGCGGTACTTTGGCTCCAGCCGGCCTCACCAGCCGCTGTTTTTACAGCTGGTTGGTGTGGTGCTGTTGGACGTCAGCTGGTCAGTTCGGTAATTACTCTATCGGTCCAGGTGGTGTTGGTTTCTTGGATTCCGGCCACCTGGTACCTCTTCTTCTCAGTCCCACAACCCTACTCTTTCTCTACTATCTCTTTTACTCTTCGGCCGGAAACCCGAGCGGTGGGACGCTTGTCCCGGGGTGAGCACGCTTGTTGGACCTCGTCAGTCCTTGGGCGTGTGGCTTTGTCTGGGCCTGTCGGCCCTACATTGCTAAAATCCCTAGAACGCAAGGCCATCTCTCTTTCACCCCGCTTAATAGAAGCGGGTCCCCACTCACACCCTCCACCCGGGCTGCGTCTTTGCAAAGGTGCCACGGTACCTGCCCCTAAGGGATACACCAGCATAGGCCCCAGTCAGGCTCCTTTTAGAGGCTAAGTCAGCCACCTAGGCCCCTGTTAGATCCCGAAGAGGCACCTGCCTCCCCTCCAGCTTAAAATCCCCTTTTAGTGGGTAAGTCAGCCTTTTGCACACAGTTCTAAGGCTAGGTGCTTTTACTAAGCACTCCCCAGATAGGATAAAAATCCCATACCCAACCCTAGCTAGGTTAATTCTCCCATTAGCTTTGTTAGTAACAGTAGGACCCCTTTGTTCTGATTTCTACTTCTCTAGACTTTTTTATCCAAAAGGTGTTAGCCAAGCTAATACCAAGTTTGTTAACGTATCCCATCTAATCGTAAACGTAACATTTATAGAACCGACTAGCATCCATGGCTTCCAACTCTCTTTTCCGTCCCTCCAGCCCCCGTTTGAACAAAGCCAACCTGCCAAGCGGAGCTTGGCTGGTTGGCACCTACCTTTCCACGCACCAAAACTTGGCCAAAGAGTCTACCTTTAACCTGGATAAGGCCATCAGCCAAAAAGTGAAGGGTAGTTTTGAGATCATTAAACACCAAAAAGATGTCCTGATCAAAACCTCAAACCAGGAATCAACCCAAGCCCTGCTGGCCACAAAAACTTTTGGGTCAAAACCAGTTCTCTTTTCGATTCACCACTCCCTTAACTTCTACCGGGGCATCATCAATGCCCCGGAAGTGTCCCATCTCTCCGACGTGGACTTTGAGCACACGTTTGACTTCAAAGGTCAAAATGTGCCAGCCCTCGAAAAGTTGAACCCCAACAAAAATGCCACCCAAAAAGACCCCCGTCTAAGAGACCACCGTTTTGTCGTCACCTTCGACACAAAGTGTCGGGATGACTGCGGCCAAATTAAACTGGGCGACTGCGTCTACCCAGTCAGGCCGTACTACCCCCTCCCTATACGTTGCGAAATCTGTCAAAGCTACGGGCACGTAGAAACAAACTGTAAAAACCCCACCCCACGATGCGGCAAGTGCAGTGCTAAGCATAGCACTAAAGAGTGCACCTCTAAAAGCCTCATGTTTGCTGCCTGTGGCGGCGCTCATGGGGCTGATAATCCCAAGTGCCCGACCTGGCTCCGAGAAAAAGAGATAAACGTTCTAGCTGAGGAGAAAAAGATCCCGATTGACCTGGCCCGCAAACAAGTGCTGCAAAAAGAAAAAAAACCGCACAGTCCCAAAAAGCTGTGGTAGCAAGGCCACCACAGCAGCCCCCAGCACAGCCGGCCAGGAACATCCCACTTTAGAGCAGCCTCAGCCACCCAAAAATACAAGCCGCCACATCCGCCCTCTAATGGAGCCACTTTTCTTGGCGCCCATCAGGCCGTTCGTCCCCTTCCCCCCACCACGTGGCGCAATCACATTTTGGCGCAGGTGGACGCCCGTTGCGGGCTGGGAGGACCTCCCGACCCGCACTAGTTCTCCGCCAGGTCTTCCGACCGAAAATCCTCCCGCCCCTCAGGCACCTAAAATCACCAGGAAGACCTGGACACCCGCAGCAGGGTGGCAAAGCCACTCAGCTCGAGTGCCTGACAAGACTGACTTTCCTTCGCTACCTGCCCCCAAGCACTCTTAATTCACCGGTGCTCCCCTTCCCAGGCGCCGCCAAAGGCAGGCACCGAGAAGGCCTCTAACGAGTGGCAGCCCACCCCCTCAGGGTAAAACGGCTGCCACTCAAACCAAAGTCCAAAAACTCAATACTTCAACCCAAACTGAAACTGCTCCCCTCTCCATGGAAAGAAGCGACGCTTCTTTCCAAATCGCACCGACTGCCCGCACTTGCAGATCCCAAACCGACCTCATAGGTCATTTTATGCAGTTTCAGTTCTCAAGTGAACTTGAAACGTCAGACGACAAAAGTCAGTCTGACCACGAGCTGACTGGGACAGAGACCGACTCTGACGCCAGCGATGCATCAGAAACGAGCTCTGCAAAAACTGTTGTAAACACTTTTAGTGCTCCCCTCCTGGAAACCCCCAGCCCCGGCACCTCCAGCCCCGGCAGCTCCCCGTAGCAAGGAAAATTAGCTTTTCTAGGCACTCTACCCCCCGTTTCTCCTGCCAGCGATAGCAGCAGGGGCTCCTATAACCTTCGTAAGCGTAGATCCCCAAAGCACAAACGTTAAAAACCACCATGGGTTCAATTCTGCAATGGAACACAAATGGCCTTATCGGGAAATTCCCGCTTTTTTCATCAATATTTGCTAAGAAAAAACCGGCGCTAGCAGCAAAACAAGAGACCCACTTTACTGATAAAGATAACGATAAATACAAAATCTCGGGTTACTCTTGGTATCGCCATAACGTAAACGCTGCTGTCCGTAAGGGAGGCACAGCCATCCTAATAGAAAATAGCATCCCACACAGTCACGTGCCTTTGGTAACATCACTGGACTGTGTAGCTATTAGCTTGAAAATACAACACGTCCAATTGACGGTGGTTTCAACATACATATCTCCTTCCGACCCTGATCCAACGGATCGGGAACTCGCTCAACTATTTAATCAAATAAACGGGCCTTTGTTATTACTTGGAGACTTGAATGGTCACCACCCATCCTGGGGCAGCGCCACACCAAACCGTAGAGGTGAAATTATATATGACGCAATAGGTTCTCAAAATTTAGTTATCCTAAATAACGGCGCACCAACCCGCCAAGCAACGCAAAGCGGATATTTAGACTCAGCCATTGATATTTCGTGCTGCACGCCTAGAATTGCGTCACTGTTTACCTGGGATGTCGAAGAAAACCCAGGCATGAGCGATCACCTCCCAATCAAAATTGATATCTTCCAAGGAGCACTCGACCGCGTTGATCTGTTCACCCCTTCCTGGAGTCTAAAACGAGCGGACTGGACAATATTTGACGCAGAGGTCGACCTCACACTGGTCATCGAAGGCGACCCACACTCGGCAGACATTGAATTAATACTAAGAGCCATAAGCTCAGCAGCACAAGTAGCAATACCAAAAACCAGAGGACCCCGAAAGAAAAACGGAGCCCCATGGTGGAACGCAGAGACGGCACACGCCAAAGCTCAAATGATAAGAGCCTGCAAGGCATATGAGAGGAGGGCACACAGCCCTACTCGATGTGCACTTCGGGCAGCAAAAGAACACTTTCGAAACACGTGCAAGCGGGTTAAAATGGATAGTTTCAACTCTTTTGCCTCCAAATTCAACCGCTTCACTCCCACCACCCAAGTTTGGAAAACCATCAGAGCTTTCTCTGCGAAGCGACCACCCCGTGGACTCTTCCCTCAACTAAAAATAGCTGGCCAACCCATCACTGAACCTAAGGAAGTCATGGATAAATTTGCTGACCATTACGCCAATGTCGCGGCAAATAATTCGTACAACCCGCGCTCCAAAGACCAGGCAGAATGGTGCAAAAAGCACACATTCATCAATTATGGTAATCGAGAGTACTATAACGTACTATTTACAATGACCGAGCTAAATTACGCCATTAGCAAGTGTGGAAACACTGCAGTGGGCCCTGACGAAATTCACTACTCTTTCTTCAGGCACCTCAGCCAAACAGCACTAAAGTACCTGCTTTCGGCCATTAACAACATGTTTCTTAGCGACTCTTTCCCCACATCGTTGCGAGAGAGTATAATCATTCCCCTTCCAAAACCTGGCAAAGAAAAAACAGACCCAAAAGGTTATCGCCCAATTTCGCTTACTAGCTGTGCTAGCAAGCTTGTTGAGCGCATGGTAAACGTTAGACTTCACGAGATCCTCGAAAAGAAGCTTGATCCCATGCAATCAGGCTTCCGGCGCGGGCGAGCCACCACTGACAATTTGGTGAAGCTAGTCAGTGACATCCAGAATGGCTTTTACAAAAAGCAAGTAACAATAGCCGCATTCCTAGACATTAAATCGGCGTTCGATCGCGTACAAAAAGACGCCGTTTTGTTTAAATTAAGCAAGCTAGGAATTCGTGGCCACCCTGCAAAATTCATTGAAAACTTCCTCAAGGACCAAAAATTTAAAGTTTGTTGTGGCACCACATTCCCCTACCTGGCAACCCAAGACCAAGGCACACCCCAGGGTAGCGTTCTGTCCCCCACCCTCTTTCTAGTAATGATCAATGATCTCTTCGCCAAAAAGCTACCGCCTGGAAGAAATTACTCCCTTTTTGCGGACGATATCGCTATTTGGAAATACACTGCAATAGATACCAGGCGGTATAATGAGCCAGAATTTCAACATGCAACTATGCAGTTGCAGGATAGCTTAAACGACATCGATAATTGGTGTAGTTTAATGGGTCTATCACTCTCGGCGGAAAAATCATCAGTCGTTGTCTTTGCCAGAGCGCATTCCAGACACGACCCTCCACGGCTCCAAATCTCGGGTAAACCTATTGAATGCACCAATAGCTTCAAATTCTTGGGCGTCACCCTAGATTCCCGATTGAGTTTCAATGAGCATATCACCAAAGTCGTCTCTAGCTGTGAAAAGCGAGTCAACATTCTCCGCATGCTCGGCGGCACAGAGTATGGCGGGGATCGAAAGACCCTGCTTATGCTCTACAAGTCCCTGATACGGTCCATTCTCGAATATAATTCGTTCGTTTTTGACTCGACGAACAAGACCAATAAACCAAAGCTAGAGCGAGTCCAAAATGCCAGTATCCGGGCAGCCACAGGCGCGCTCAGAGAATCCCCCATCACCAGCCTGCTAACTGATAGCGGGCTATGCCCACTGCAGACAAGACGCGACGCCCAGCTTATTTCTTACTACATTAAGGTCCAATCCACCGAAAACCACCCGGAAAAACAATGTCTCGCCCATCCCAGACGCGCAAATAAAGCCACTCTACAGAAGTGGCCCCCATTTAAGCACAGAGTAGCGAAAACCCTGGAAAGCCTTAATCTTGCACTGCCAGCAACAATAGGCAAACCACCACTCTCCCGCTTCTGGACTCGGAAACAGCCCAAACTGGAATTTCTTTTCACTTCCCATAAAACAGACTTCTCAGAGGAAGAAGTCTCCCAGAAATTCCTAGAGTTCCGATCTTGTAACGCGGACAAGACCTTTATATTTACAGACGGCTCCAAAATAGGCGAAAAAGTAGGCTTCGGCATCTGGGGGCAAAATACTTGCCTACAGAAAAGACTTCCGGACAACTGCTCTATTTTCACAGCCGAGGCTGTTGCCATCCTAGATGCATTAGCCATAATCAGAACCCAAAATATCAACTCAGCCGTCATCTGTTCAGACTCTAAATCTGTCCTGCAGGCCGTCAGTAACGTAGTCAACCCCAGCCACCACGTTATAGCAGATATTCAGAAAGGTATCGATGATACCCCTGATGTCTCTTTTCTTTGGATCCCGGGGCACTGCAAAATTCAAGGAAATGAAAAGGCCGATGAGCAGGCAAAAAAGTCCTTAGAACTTAGAGAGATCGCTCCCTTAATGTGGTCTGGAGATAATAGCAAAGCTCTCCTCCAGTACAGTATCCGGAAGCAAATTCAAAATAACTGGACCACAAACCACAGCGCCCACCTATTCTATATCAAGCCTAACATCGGCTACTGGCCCAGTTCCAACCAAAAGAGTCGCGGGCGCGAGGTTATTCTAACCAGACTTAGAAATGGACACACAAAATTAAATGCCTATTGGAACGCAGGTACCTGTGGTACCTGCGACGCAATGGAGAATCCCTATCACATTCTCATCGATTATCCCCAGCACAATACCCATCGGCAACCCATGCTAGATTACTGCCGAATCCAAAACATTCCTGTAGACCTAAAAACTCTGCTCGGTAACGACCATCCTGAGCTACTCGAAAAAGTCTTTACATTTCTAAAGGACTCTGGGCTAGAGAAGTTTCTATAAATCACCCCTCCCAGTATATATGATGGAGGGTGCATGGTGCACCCCCAAAGTAGGACTTGCCTATTTTCCAATCATAGATGATCCACTGCAAAATTTAAGCAATAGTTGTTTAACCTTTAAATGCTTCATCGTAGGCTAAGGATAGGTTTTGTTAGGCTAGCTTTGAAATCAGGTTAGGTTAAATAGGTTAGATTTCTTCACCGCAGTGATACCTTTCACTGCGGCTCTATGCTAACCACACTCATACTCTTACTAACAATCTAACTGTCCTCTTACACTTCTTTTCCTCAACGCGGCGGCTGCCCAGCCGGAGAGGGGAGCTGCAACCTTACCTCCGGGTTGCAGGGTAAATTCGCGGCACCCTGGCCAGGTGTTTAGCGCACTTTCTAAAATATGAAAATTATTTTTTTAACGGAGGACTTCGATTAACTTAGACAAGCGGACATCAGTAGCTGACACACAAAATTCTAAATTCTAAATTCCAAATTATAAATTTAAGGTCTTCAACCACAGAGATAACCTTCGCACTCTGCGGGTCTAAACTTATTAAAAGACCTCCTTTGGCATGGCTATGCCATTGCCACGACCGTCCATTCGCAAGCTAAAACATCTTGCAACCCATTACTTGAAATAACTCCCTTTGTTTTAACAGACTAACGTAGCTTGCCCTAACACAAAATTCTAAAACTCTCCCACGCACTCCTTTAGAGGCGGGCAAAGGTGCCATGCACAGAACGCCTAATAAAAAGCCATTGATTGATTGATTGGACACCCGCAGCAGGGTGGCAAAGCCACTCAGCTCGAGTGCTCGACAAGGCTAAATTTCCTTCACTACCTGCCCCCAAGCACTCTAAATTCACCGGTGCTCTCCTTCCCAGGCGCCGCCAAAGGCAGGCACCGAGAAGGCCTCTAACGAGTGGCAGCCCACCCCCTCAGGGTAAAACGGCTGCCACTCAAACCAAAGTCCAAAAAGTTACCATTGCATCCAAACTAAAACTGCTCCCCTCTCCATGGCAAGAAGCGACGCTTCTTTCTAAATCGCACCGACTACCCGCACTTGCGGATCTCAAACCGACCTCATAGGTCATTTTATGCAGTTTCAGTTCTCAAGTGAACTCGAAACGTCAGACGACAAAAGTCAGTCGGACCACGAGCTGACCGGGACAGAGACCGACTCTGACGCCAGCAGTGCATCAGAGACGGGCTCTGCAAAAACTGCGTAAACATTTCCAGTGCTCCCCCTCTTGGAAACCCCCAGCCCCGGCACCCCCAGCCCCGGCAGCTCCCCCGTAGCAGGGAAATTTAGCTTTTCTAGGCACTCTACCCCCGTTTCTCCTGCCAGCGATAGCAGCAGCAGCAGGTGTTCCTATAACCTTCGTAAGCGTAGATCCCCAAAGCACAAACGTTAAACCATCATGGGTTCAATTCTACAATGCAACACAAATGGCCTTATCGGGAAATTCCCGCTTTTTTATCAATATTTCCTGAGAGAAACCGGCGCTAGCAGCATTACAAGAGACCGACTTTAATGATAAAGATAATGATAAATTCAAAATCTCGGGCTACTCTTGGTATCGCCATAACCTAATCGCTGCTATGCGTAAGGAAGGCACAGCCATCCTCATAGACAATAGCATCCCGCACAGTCACGTGCATCTGGCAACATCACTGGACTGTGTAGCTATTAGCCTGAAAATACAACACGTCCAATTGACGGTTGTTTCAATATACATATCCCCTTGCGACCCTGATCCAACGGATTGGGAACTCGCACAACTATTTAATCAAATAAAAGGGCCTTTGTTATTACTTGGAGACTTGAATGGTCACCACCCATCCTGGGGCAGCGCCACATCAAGCCGTACAGGTGAAATTATATATGACGCAATAGGTTCTCAAAATTTAGTTATCCTAAATAACGGCGCACCAACCCGCCAAGCAACGCAAAGCAGGCATTCAGACTCAGCCATTGATATTTCGTGCTGCACGCCTAGAATTGCGTCACTGTTTACCTGGGATGTCGAAGACAGCCCAGGCATGAGCGATCACCTCCCAATCAAAATTGATATCCCGCAAGGAGCATTCGACCGCGTTGATCTTTTTACCCCTTCCTGGAATCTAAAACGAGCGGACTGGACAACATTTGAGGCAGAGGTCGACCTCACACTGGCACCGAAGGCGACCCACACTCGGCAGACGTTGAATTAGTACTAAGAGCCATAAGCTCAGCAGCACAAGTAGCAATACCAAAAACCAGAGGACCCCGAAAGAAAAACGGAGCCCCATGGTGGAACGCAGAGACGGCACACGCCAAAGCTCAAATGATAAGAGCCCGCAAGGCATATGAGAGGAGGGCACACAGCCCTACTCGATGTGCACTTCGGGCAGCAAAAGAATACTTTCGAAACACGTGCAAGCGGGTTCAAAAGGACAGTTTCAACTCTTTTGTCTCCAAATTCAACCGCTTCACTCCCACCACCCAAGTTTGGAAAACCATCAGAGCTTTCTCTGCGAAGCGACCACCCCGTGGACCCTTCCCTCAACTAAAAATAGCTGGCCAACCCATCACCGAACCTAAGGAAGTCATGGATAAATTTGCTGATCATTACGCCAGTGTCGCAGCTAATAATTCGTACAGCCAGCGCTCCAAAGACCAGGCAGAATGGTGCAAAAAGCACACATTCATCAATTATGGTAATCGAGAGTACTATAACGTACCATTTACAATGACCGAGCTAAATTACGCCATTAGCAAGTGCGGAAACACTGCAGTGGGCCCTGACGAAATTCACTACTCTTTCTTCAGGCACCTCAGCCAAACAGCACTTAAGTACCTGCTTTCGGCCATTAACAACATGTTTCTTAGCGACTCTTTCCCCACATCGTTGCGAGAGAGTATAATCATTCCCCTTCCAAAACCTGGCAAAGAAAAAACAGACCCAAAAGGTTATCGCCCAATTTCGCTTACTAGCTGTGCTAGCAAGCTTGTCGAGCGCATGGTAAACGTTAGACTTCACGAGATCCTCGAAAAGAAGCTTGATGCTATGCAATCAGGTTTCCGGCGCGGGCGAGCCACCACTGACAATTTGGTGAAACTGGTCAGTGACATCCAGAATGGCTTCTACAAAAGCAAGTAACAGTAGCTGCATTCCTAGACATTAAATCGGCGTTCGATCGCGTACAAAAAGACGCCCTCTTGTATAAATTAAGCAAGCTAGGAGTTCGCGGCCACCTTGCAAAATTTATTGAAAACTTCATCAAGGACTGAAATTTCAAAGTCCGTTGTGGCACCACATACTCCTACCTGGCAACCCAAGACTAAGGCACACCCCAGGGTAGCGTTCTGTCCCCCAACCTCTTTCTAGTAATGATCAATGATCTCTTCGCCAAAAAGCTACCGCCTGGAATAAATTACTACCTTTTTGCGGACGATGTCGCTATTTGGAAATACAGTGCAATAGATACCAGGCGGTATAATGAGCCAGAATTTCAACATGCAACAACGCAGTTGCAGGATAGCTTAAACGACATCGATAATTGGTGTAGTTTAATGGGTCTATCACTCTCGGCGGAAAAATCATCAGTCGTTGTCTTTGCCAGAGCGCATTCCAGACACGACCCTCCACGGCTCCAAATCTCGGGTAAACCTATTGAATGCACCAATAGCTTCAAATTCTTGGGCGTCACCCTAGATTCCCGATTGAGTTTCAATGAGCATATCGCCAAAGTCGTCTCTAGCTGGGGCATTCTACGACAAATCGACAAGTCGATAACACCCTCATGTCGCAGATTTCAGTTTATTTTTTGTCAGGGAGGCTATTGATGGAGCTGAAGACCATTTCCGTATTCATTTTCCTCCCTGACTTACGGTTTGAAAATTATAGCCTCAGGCATTTTGACCATAGCCATTTTCATGCCTTTTTTAACCCGCGCCCCACCGGGGGTCCGGCGCCACCTTCGCCCCACCGGGGGGCCATCGATGGCCCCCCTCTAACTCCGAAAATATGGGCGTTAGCGCAAATCTGCAAAGTGCAATAGAAAGCTCGCGTGAATTCAGTAAGAAATTACTTCGCATGTTTTAGTGCTCAGGTCAATGGTTTGACCTCCAGAGGTCAAATTAGGTCAAGATCGGCTATTTTCACTCAAATATGCAATGATTAAGCAAACTGGGCATAACTCTTATGTCATTAGAGCTATTGAGGCCTGGTAAAGTACATTTGATAGCAAATTGCCAGTACTTTTTCCGCTATGTGGAACGTAAAGACCTCCCGCCAGTGGTTTGACCGCCAGAGGGCACCTCGTGACCTAATATGACCTGAGGTCACGAAAGGTCAAAAAGTGACCTTGCCGTATATCAAATGAAAGCCAGTGACAAGAACAACACGATGGTGTTTGTTTCACTGCTCTAGCTCAATTAGGTCAAATGTTATTGTCAAAATACTGTTTTTGACCTCTGGTGACCTTGGATGACCTTGGAAAAGTCAAAGGGCAAATATGACCCCTGGGATCCGTGAAAGGGTGTCCAAAAACGTTGTTCTGAGCAGTCTGAGTATTTGCAATCATTTTTGTGGCTTTTATATCATGAAATAGCTTTTCCCCATGCTTTTCCAATGGGAGAGGTCGCCTCGTGACCTGACCTCAGGGCACGGAATCGAAAAATCCCGGATATACACCTTGTAGACCCTAGAGGGGTCATAAAGTGTAGGAAGTTTCAAATCGATCGACTTTGAAATGTAGCTCTTACAGAGCTCTAAAGGTGAAGTGAGGTGACCTTGGTTGACCTCGTCTGGTGACCTGACCTTGGGTGACCCGGGGTAAAAAATTTCAGGGATGATGGGAAAATGATGAAGTGAGAGGTAGAGCCCTCAACCGCGGTGCTGCGCCTCGTCGTTTTTCTGCTATCCCGGAAAAACCTTAGGGGGGCCATCGATGGCCCCCCGGTGGGGCGAGGGTTAAAGACGAAATTTTACCTGTATGCTTCTATAAATGTTATAAAAACTTGATCTAGGTATCTAAATGATGAATTATGAATTCTAGCTCATTAAAATATAATTCAAAAAATTAAATTTTAAATATATTATACATTCTTCAATTTTTCAAAATCTATGGAAACTATTTTCCTATGAAATATTTTAAACTTTTTTAAGCTCACATTACTCTTTATACTTCTCTCTATAAGATTCAATGATAAAAACAATGGAGACTTTAACAGAAAGCGAGATCTGAGCTCCCAAACGTCCCGAAACTACACTTTTGTGAGGTTCGTGCGCCAGCGCGGCCCGCCGTCGCTGCAACTATCAAACGTCTCTGGTCACGAACAAGGTGCGAAAAAAGGTGTCAATGGTGGAATTGGTCGGGAATGAGGGTAAGGATGTATTTAAAACAATAAATTGTAATCAATGTCACATTCTTTAACACGCGCACTGGAGAGGCGTACGACACTTACGGGCACTGGAGGGGGTGGACTGGTAGGCCCCCTGAGCTCTCGGAAACTAGGAGGCTTAGAAAAACTCTGGTTGGGGACTGGGTGGGAACTATTGAAATCTATATTATGACTGATCTTAATTGACCTAGGTCAGTATCGTCAACTTCAAACGAGGTCATAAAGGTCAAGTATTAGCCGTGCTGGGTATTCATCTGGAAATGTCGTGATTAAGCTAAAAGAAGTCCAGAATGCACTAAAAACAGAAAAAAGTCATAGTGAGAACGTCCCAAGAATTGTAAACCTAATTTTTGGGTTTAAGGTCAGTCAAGGTCATTGACCTAAGACGTCACAATATGGCATATTCCCCTTATTTACACCATGGCTAGCACCATAGCAACCGTTAGACGGGAAATGAGCATTGACCTTTACCCATGACATTTTAATTTGACCTGTGACCTTGATATTTATTCATCTTAACTATGCCGTTGTAGCATAATATAGGTCATACTGGGTAACGCCATGCGACCGGAAGCACCGGACCAATGACTTTGAGAATGCTGGTATGGCCTTGAAATGTGGCCTTGACCTTCATGACTGGTTAAATTGACATATAATCTCGTTTTATATGGCGCTATAACGTTGCCAGTTGGTCTTCGTTGCACGCGAACTGGTGCAACCGCGCGATTGCAGCGATCTCAAAATAAAGGGTGTAACTTTGAAAGCCTATAATTACAAAATTGGGCCCGATTTTCAAGGTTATTTGACCAATCGACGTGCCATTAAATATTCTCAAAAGTAGTGAAATAACGTTTTTTTGGCCACGAAGGGTTCTCCGGCCACCTAGAAAAAAGTAGGTGGGGGCCTCCGAGGCTCCGCTCCAGTGTGTTTTTTAACACGCGTTGGTATGAGGCCCCGGGCCACCTTTACTGGCAGGGGCTACCCATCCCCTTACGATCTCAGCAAACATGCTTGAAACGTGACACGGAAATCAGTTTTTCATTGCTTGCCTCGATCTCTACCCTAAATGCTTCACCAAAAAGTTCTCAAATTAGCTACTTAACTCAGAAAACGCTTCAATAAGGCAGTCGCGAGAAAAGGAACATTAAAGAATCACAAGTTCGTACCGGTTAATTCGAAAACCGTTATTGTCCATGACCTCTCGAATGATGAGGGACAGAAGGTTTGAGTTTCAAATTGGATATGTGAAGTTCAATGACACCATGTGATGGAGCCGTTCTTCCTATCCGTGGGTCAGATCTTAAATAAAGCATCATGTCTTAATCTTATATGTTCGAAAAGCAGTTGTCGGCGTGGATGCTATATGACTTTTTGTTTGTGATGTGTGCTTTCTAATATAAATTGAACTGGGATACATGCAACTTTTTACGGTATGGGTGGAAAAAGAAAACTATCTAAAACAAACCTAAGACAACAGTAATAATCGGCTTCCGACGCATAATCCTCCCACTACATTTTCCACCAAATGCACCAGTGTCGGAATTGTTTCTAATGTTTCGATAATAAGTTCATTTTTTCAGAACGGCTCAAATTCTTATGTTAGCTATAGTAGCCTCCACACCACATCTGGTTCATTCGCAATGTCACCGAAGCGCAGTCTTGCTCTGTTCTCCCCTCCCCGTTACCCCACTTCCAACCGGACGCGTCTATGCGGCGTGCCGACTGCAGAGTGAGTGGCCGGCGACGGTGTTGGGCTTGGTCTGCGGTGCTCGTTACTGATTTTGCTCTGTAGTCTCCATTCTTTTTATTGGCGTTATATGTAGTTTAAACAATGCTCTTTCACATGAAGTTGTTTTCAAGTCAATAAAAACATAGGAAATATATATACTTATTTTTGCAAAAATTTGGAATTAAATTTGATACATATTCGTACCAATTAACATGATTAAACTTACATATTTGTATTGTTCAGACTTTTGTAATTGTTTTCATGTGACCTCTTGAAGGAACACCTTTAATTTAAATGGATAAAAACTCAAGCGAAAAGTCCGCTGCACGCGTCCGATGCTGGATTGCCCGAGGCTATAACTCCGAAACGATTATCCAAACCAGACTAAAAATACCACAGTCGTTTTCAGCGCCACTGAGAACCCTAGTCCCAAATTTTCATGAAAATCTGAGATATGAGGGTGTTATTTCCACCCATCGATTTGTGGATTTGTCGTGGAATGCCCCAGCTGTCAAAAGCGAGTCAACATTCTCCGCATGCTCGGCGGCACAGAGTATGGCGGGGATCGAAAGATCCTGCTTATGCTCTACAAGTCCCTGATACGGTCCATTCTCGAATATAATTCGTTCGTTTTTGACTCGACGAACAAGACCAATAAACTAAAGCTAGAGCGAGTCCAAAATGCCAGTATCCGGGCAGCCACAGGCGCAGAGCTGCAAAAAGTCGGGCTCTCGGGTCATAAAGTGCCCGACAGATTTTAGGGCACGGTATGGTCCTGCGACAGATCTTACAATCTGTGAGAAAAAAATCTTGAAAGGAAACAGAAAAAAAATTTGTTCTAAAAAACTCAATACTAGAATTGTCACCTCTTTCACTCAACAAGTTTTTCATGAATTTGCACCTCTCCCATATCAAGCCAGTGTGCGGCAAGAACCGATGGAAAATCGAGGGACTTATGAATCGAGGGACCTTTAAATAGAGGGCCTTATGCACAGAGGGTCTTTTTCGAGGGACTTATGAATCGAGGGACCTTTGAATAGAGGGCCTTATGCACAGAGGGCCTTTTAAACGTCACCCAGAAAATTATCTGCTGGAAAAATTCCTTCACCGGCCTGTCGGGCCCGATTTGTATTCCATAGCACGCGACAGCTTGGCCCGACAGGCCGCCGTAAAGGCCTTTCGACAGGCAAAACAGTTTTTTCCTTCGTTTCCTTCGTTTGGAAGTACGCTCAACGCTGCCGCAAGGGCGCTGTTTGAACAGCGCCCTTGCGGCAAAGACGGTGGAAAAGGTATCTTTGGTTTGAAAAGCAGCCCTGCGGTTTGGTGTGTTGCGTTGTGGATGTGGTGGAGGCCAAGGCCCTAGAATCCCGTGGTGTGGTGGAGGCAATACGTTGCAAGGTTGTGTTTTTGATTATTTTTCTCTTGCATTACTTTGGTATAAATCTCGAGTAAACTGGTTGAGCTTGGATTTCATCGTCCATAGTTGAGAGGCTGATAAATGGCTCCGATTAAGCTGAAGCCCCTTCCACCGTCCCGTGTCAAGCTTAAATGTGGCTTTGAGGGATGTGGGTATTTTGGCGAAAAACGTTTTTTTAAGGAGCATCAGCGAATCAAGCATTCTGGGCTGCCCTGCAAGTTCAGGAACAGTGGTTTTGGCCAAGGAGGTCGTTTTGAAGCATGGATCAAACAGCGGGCAGATCAGAACAGTGTGGGGAGAAAACAAACAAGTAAGTGATGTGGTGTTCGTTGTAATTTCGGCAGCTTACATTTATTTCCATACAGTATGTTATGCTCACTGTTGATCAATAATTTTAAATGATATTAATAAGGGAAAATGAAATTTACCAGCAAACTGGTCAAATTAGACTAAAACATTTGATTTTCCCTTCCGTCTTCTTTTAAATCCAATGCCTGTTTGTCCAGAATTAACCACAAAAGTTGCATACCTTAATCAATGGATTTGTAGATGCCAAAGAAACAAAACTCTTCACCTTTCCACATTAATTTGAGTTTTAAGTACCAAACTATTTCTCCCATTTCATTTTATTGACTTACCTAAATATGCCTATGATCTTTGTCAAGGGGACAAAGACATAACAAAAACACAGCCTAGTGCAACCTTTACTCATTCCTTTTACTCTTAACTTCCTTGGAAACATGATATTTATTTGACATTTACTATCTAACTGACTTAAGGTTATTTATTAGCCTCATTAACTTCAGATCCTAAACCAACTACCCTCATGGAAATGAGCATGACAATGCATGAAAAACTTTGAAATAGCCAACAGCTTCAAAATTTATGATTATCCATGTAAACATGCATTTAAAAGTCATGGAAAGCTAATATTACATGTTTGCATTAAACTACAAGTAGCCATGATCCTTAAAAAACACTTTTTCGAATATCAAAAAGTACCCCTCCAATCTTGTTTGTCTGGCCATCAGAGCAAATCCATATATATCCAAATATCCATAATCCAAATATATCCATATCCAAATGTCCAAATATCCATAACAAGGTGAGATATCGTGTCTTCGTCTCCTTTCATGTAATTGCTCAGTATTCGTTTTTGCTCAGTTGTGTAATTGCTAAGTAAGCTAGCTCAGTAAGTAATTTCTCAGTATTGTAATTGCTCCGTAGTCGCAGCACAAGCACTACCAGAGAATTGATGCAAATGCTAGTGCTCACGTCACCGAGAGCCGGTAGTGTTCTGTCCATTTAGAGTGGGCTATTTAGATAAATTGCTGGCCTTCGTTTAGTCGTGACCGGAATGGCCCTGAACTATCACAGCACACGCTAAAATCGCTGTATATGTTATTTAACCGGTGGAAAGGCTTATTGTTCCTCGTTTGGCCTACCCTAGAGCAGGTTGGCGCTACCTTTCATCATGCTGATATGGTAACTGCGTGCCTGCTAAATCATCAGGCATCGCTCTGAAACGAGGTGAGATTTTGTGTTTTCCTTTCCTTTCATTTAATCGCTCAGTATTCGTTTGTAGCACAAACACCCCCAGACGGAAGTCACCCATAACGCCAGTTCTCATGCCGCCGATAAAGCCCGGCCAAGGCGCCGCTGTCCAGGAAGCCGGACAGACGGCGGCTGGGTCTGGTCACCGCTGCTCGTGCCGAGATATAACCCTGAGGAGAGGACCATCTGACGCTTGGATTGACGCCTAGTGACATCTGACGCCTAGTGATATCCATTGGTGCCAAACTAGAAGTTTTTTATGCTAATTTTAGTATTTTCTTTTAAGAATGTGGAAAATGAGTAGGAACATTTTACCAATTGAATGGGTTTTAGACAATTTTAATAGTCCTATCCTAACCACCCGACAGATTTGGAGGTTTTTTCGAAAGTGCCCGACAGATTTGATATTTTTTGCAGCTCTGCACAGGCGCGCTCTCAGAATCCCCCATCACCAGCCTGCTAACTGATAGCGGGCTATGCCCACTGCAGACAAGACGCAACGCCCAGCTTATTTCTTACTACATTAAGGTCCAATCCACCGAAAACCACCCGGCAAAACAATGTTTCGCCCATCCCAGACGAGCAAATAAAGCCACTCTACAGAAGTGGCCCCCATTTACATCCATACACATATATTGCCAGTATAAAAACATACATAAAACATACACAGCTACGTAAATTAAAACATTGCAGTAATTCCCAAGTAACACATCTGTTATCTCACAGTTGCACTCCCCTCACCCCTCTCGCTTGGCATCATCGTCAGTATTACTTATCCTCATCAGACATCACTCATTTGCAGCCGCTGAAATGGTGGGACATGACATGGTGAAATGAATATAATAATAAAAAAGGTTAATGGAGAAATAAAAAATTAAATAACGTAAAATAAAGATGGGGATTGGGTGGCGTACAATAGATCGGTACCAGTCATCAATCATCTCAAGGGCACACGTCAATTACATCAAGGGATTGGAAGCCCACAAACGCACACCACAAGCCGCTGCAGGCGGACCACGTCCGATGCCACCCCAGCGCCATCGAGCGGATGGCACACAAGGATCGTTACTGGCCGAGTGTGGCCAGCTCCCGATAGAGGGCCACAATACTGGCGCGAGGGTACAGCGGCGCCGCCTCTGAGAAGGGGGGAAGGGGTAGTGGGCGCAGCCCGTCGTCACCCAGAGGCGACCACGACGGCCACGAAAGACCCAGCAGCATGCACCTGCGAAGCGAAGAGAAAAAGTTAGCCGAGGAGGGAGAGGAAAGAAGCATTTGGCGCCGCGTGAGATGTAGAGAGCGTTCGGTGAGATTTGGGCACAACGCAGCGCTGTTGGGGAGGACACTCAGGAAGGAGCAGCGGGGTGCCGGAGGCATGCCTGTGTTGACGCCGATAGCCGACCTACTTATGATGGCTCTGCTTTAATATCAAATTATTAGAATCATGCTATAAGTGGCGGCCTGTGATGCCTTCCTCATTTTCGCTAATTTCTGACCTAACAACCTCAATTAATGAAGAAGAAAAAAATCCCTCCTAAGATAAACTACCTTTTAACGCCTGCGCCAACCACTATCCTTAACGAAAGAGGACAGTTTTAATGTTCCTCCTTTTACTCAGTTTCTTTCTTTCTATACATAATTATCAATAAATATTTTCTTCACAACCTTTTTGAAGAACGTTTTACTGCGGGGGATATCGTTGATATTTCGAATTTTAGAGGCGATAATTTGGTTCCAGCTTCGGGGGGCAGCAATGAACAGTGACAATTTTCTATACATTGTTGGAGCAAGAGGGACAGAAAAATGACTATTCTGGCGGACCTGCCTCTGCAGATTTAACGGGTTTCGGACGTTGATTAAGTCTTTTAACACGCGCATTGACGGGGTCTGAGCCACCTTCGATTGACGGGGGCGGGTACCGCCCCCTAAGATCTCGAGAACCACGGTAGGTAGCGAAAAACGGTAAACGGCGTTGGGCTGCCCATCCACTTCTCCATCGAAAACATTTAAACCATTTTTTGTCAGGTCACATTTAAGGTCACGAGGTCAAAACATGCCCGTCATAGGGATAACATGTAAAATTCAGTTTTTCGGGCATTACATCTGAACAAGTAAAGATAGAGCAAAACGACTTGAACTATATGAATCGTCTTAGCAAGCCGAATCGAATGATATATAATTTGACCTTGCTAGGTCAAAACAAGAATTTGACCTGACCTGAGGTCAGGTCAGGGTCAAATTATATAAAATGGATATCATTAGAACTGCAAAGCCCAGGCGAGTCTAATGCAGCTAAAATAAATGCTCTATCACCATCCGTTACTGAGTTATTCCGTAAAAACCAATTTTCCCATGTATTTCAATGGAGAGGTCATGCCTCGTACCTGACCTTAGGTCATCGATATCAAAAATACCGGAACTTATGTTAGAGAACTCGGTGGGGCCATTATGTGGTATGAGTTTCAATCGGATAAGCTCACCCTGCTCCGACTTATGCTATCTTAAACTTTTTTGAGGTCGGGTCACTTGACCTGTACTGGTGACCTGACCTGAGATGACCTAACCTTAAAATTTTCACGAAGTTGTAAAATGATGAGGGAAAAGGTATACCAAGTACGGCGGCGCTACGCGCCGCCGTTTTTCTTATCTCCGAAAAACCCGAGGGGGCGGTACCCGCCCCGTCAATGCGCGTGTTAAAGGTGTAGGTAGAGTACCAGTTATTGCTTTATGGAGGAAGTTGAAGTTAACAAATTGAACTAGGTCATGGATTTTTAGTACACAGTATTTTTTGAAAATAGGGGCAGAGTGGGCGAGCCTGTCCGAATGATCAATTGTTCTTATCATTTTCTTCTGAAGCAGTAAAATTTTGTCTAATCTGTATTTGAAGGTATTGCCCCAGATTTCTAAGCCATAAAGAAGTCGGGGAAGGACGAGAGCATTGTAAAGCAGGAGAAGGTGATCAGAATTTAGAATATGTTGAGCTCGTCTAATTAAACCAATGTTCCTGGCAATTGAATTTTCTACTTGCTTGATATGGGTTCCCCACTTCAGATCCTCATCAATTTTGACTCCAAGGTAATTCGTTGAGCGACATCTTTCAAGCATTGTATTATTGATGTGGATAGGGATATTACTGCTGGAGGTGGGAAAGAGTTGATATACTGATTTTTTGGCGTTTAGTGTGAGTCTGTTACAATTTAGCCAGGTCGTTACCTCGAGAAGACTTTGGTTTATTTTAAGCTGTAGTTCAGAAGTGGTTTTGGCAGAGAAAAATAGGGCTGTGTCATCGGCAAAAAGAAGAAATTTCGGGTTTGCTGAGCTTTTATGTATATCATTAATATATAGTAAAAATAGAAGGGGTCCAAGTACACTTCCCTGTGGAACTCCGAGGAGCATGGAGGCAGGGGTGCCTGACATAGTTCCATTGATTTTTACAAATTGAGAGCGATTTGACAGGTAAGATTTGAAGAATTTCAAAGAAAGATTTTCAAACCCGTATAATCTTAGTTTTGACAAGAGAATTTAATGGTTAACCGTATCAAAAGCTTTAGAAAAATCTAAGTAGATGGCAGCACAGACATTCTTTGATACTAATGCAGAAGTGATATACTCTCGAAGAAGAGAAATGGGCATGTAAGTACTGTGGTTCGGCCGAAATCCAAATTGATGGTCATATATTATGTTGTTTTGGGAGAGGTAATTTACAACCTGTTCATAAACAATTTTTTCAAAAACTTTGGAGATAATCGGAAGAATGGAAATAGGCCGATAGTTTGTAAAGGCTGAAGCATCACCAGATTTGAATACAGGAACCACCACAGCAATTTTGAGTTTATCAGGGAAGATACCAGAAGCAAAGCAGAGATTGAATAGATGGGACAGGTGGGACGATATAGTTGGAGCAAGTAATTTCAAAATTTTTGAGCTGATTCCATCGTACCTAGCACCCGTATTTCCAAGAGATCGAATTATTTTTTCAACTAGGTAAGAAGATACTGGCAAAAAATTAAATTCCGAGTTCATTTGATCACCAAGAAAATGAAGAGGATCTGAAGCGGGCTGCAGTATTTTTGCATCTAGGGAGGCAGCAATTTCGGAAAAGAATTTGTTGAAATAGTTTGCAATTTGGTGATTATCGGAAATGGAACCACCATCATGGTGGAAAGTGTCAGGAAGGTCTTTTCTGAATTTATTTTTGCGGACGGCTGTGAGGAGAGTATCCCAAAGTTTTACTGGATTTGACTGATGTTCTAGTAATTTTCGTTGAAAATAAAGTTTTTGGGCAGTGCGTATGGCACTGGTGAGGTAGTTGTGGTAAGTCTTATAAGCTATGTGGTCTTGTCTATCTTTTGATTTAATGAATTTTTTGTACAGATCATTTTTTTTTGTTTATGCAGTGTAATAAGTGGTGGGAAATCCAGGGTTGAATAGGTACAGTTCTTCTATCAATTTTTAGTATTCGTAGTTTATTGATTTCAGAAGATATGGTTTCTTGAAGATGATTTGCAGCAATAATAGGATCGGTTATTGAAAAAAGTTTGCTAGACTAGAGGTCACATTCTGTATGAGAGCATTAGTTTTTCTAAAGTCAAATGGATGCTGGATGACTGAAGTTCTTTTAGGTTTCTCTAGTCTAGTGGAAAGTTGAAGCAAGATGGGAAGATGGTCACTGATGTCCGCGGTAATGACAGATGAAGCTTGGATGATTGATGGGTCATTACAGAAGAAGTTGTCAATAAGAGTTTGTGAATTGCAAGTTACTCGTGTTGGGATAGAGATGCAAGGTAGGTAGCCTGATGATGCCAGCATGTTGAGAAAATGTCCTGTTGGTTCATGAGAATCTGACTTTAGAAGATCAAAATTATAATCGCCTCCCATTATGCAAGTTTTCTTTTCTTGTGAAATTTTGTCCATGGTGTCTTCAATGTAGTCAATAAACATATTAGATGGGTAGGAAGGAGAACGGTACATAGAGCCAATTACAAGATTGAAGGGCAATGTTTGAGATATCTCTATGAAAGCAGATTGAAATGGGACAGACTGAGATTCTAGATCACCTCTCCTGCTATAGACTAATTGTCTACTAATGTAAATGGAAGCCCCCTTACCTTTAAATTCTGGAGGAGTTGAAACTTCTAAACAGTAGTCACGAAGGGAATAAGGGCTAGTACAATCTGGGGCAAGCCAGAGTTCGGTGAGAAGAATGATTTTGGGTTTTGGTTTGAGACGGGATACAAAATGCTCCAGTGAATCAAAGTTTTTGGGGAGGGATCTTATATTAATATGAAAAATTGAAACATCTTCGAGCACTGGGGTAGGCTGAGAAAAATCAGAGGGGGATAGGTATTTGCAGGAGTCTAGTATAGTTTTGAATTTACTAGAGATATGGTTCTCATCATCCAGGCATGGAAAGTTTGGAGAGAATCGTGAATGGTTGCTAAGATATACTGGACCAGAAATGACTAACAAAGAAGTTCAATTCACAATGCAGAGAAGGTATCTGGGTGGGGGGGGGGTAAGCTACACTGATGCAGTAAAGAGAAACAAGTGTTTCACCAATGATAGGCACACGGGCCGGTGGACCAGCCAGTAAAGAGCAAAATAGATTTCAAATATCTCACAATCAGGTTCAGGTGATGTACTAGCAAAAGAAAGCCAAAAATAAAAATAAAATAAAATGCATAACAATGAAGTGACAATGAGGGGAAAAAGAGCTGCAGTCAAACTACTACTACAGAATGAAGTAACTACAGCCAAGGAAGTCTTACAAACTCAGACTTACAAAATAGAACAAGAAGCAGTGAGAGGAGATCCCACTTTTGCAGCACCCAGACTTGAGCCGGGGGCAGATCAGGCCCAACAGCAGTTCCATGCAGACTGCTGAGAGGGGAGCCCTGGGGATTTAGGTAAGTCAAATTCAACCACCTGGCAATTATGTGAGCAAAACGGTGTAAAAAAAATCGAGTGGAACAGTGCTGTGGAGCCCAGGTCAAATCAATCAATGGCCAGAAAAAAGGCCCAGTTCCCCTGTCCACAAGAGCGCAGCTGATCCACTTAGCCGGAAGAATTAATTAATCAGCTGGAGGTGCAGAATTCAACCCCAGTATATGGCAAACACAGTGTGGAACACAGCTCTGCATGTAAGCCACAGAATGGAGTACAACACTACGGGTCATACAGTAAGGTAAGCCCAGCACGGAACTAAATCAGATTTCAGGAATACATGAGAAATGACTGTGGACCCGAGTAAATTACTAACACTCATAACCAATGAGGTGCACCTACACAGCAACAAACAGAAGCAGCCTATACCTGGTCACTGGCTCCAGTAGTGGTCAGGGGGAAGATGGACGATATCTGTCCCCACCATCGGCAGATATCCGCCTCGTAATCAGGGGAAAGCTGGGCGGCTGAGGCTGGCCTCCACAGGAGCCGCACCCCTGCGGGGAGGAGGCAAGGCTGAGGGACATCTTAGGCTCCACCTGGTCAGGGGCTGCCGCTGACTGTCACCATCTCCAGCCCCACCACTCAATGTCACAGGACTGTCAGCTTGCTGAGCCAACACAGGTTCCCGCTCATTCCCTGACCCGCTCCGCAATTCAGACCCAGGCTCCACTGAAGAGGGACCAGGAGATCCCCCCAACCCAACATCACCATCAGTATCAGCCGAACCAGGCCACCCCAGAGCAAGAGCCCAGCCCCACAGGGGCAGGCCCACGCAGAGCAAGGGACCCAGTATCCCTGAGTCCTCCAGTACTAGGTAGTCCAGAATCCAAGCCAGCAGCAGCACACACAGGAAGTGAGGCATCCGTGCCAGAGACCCGGGGGGCACAGAGTAGCGAAAACCCTGGAAAGCCTTAATCTTGCACTGCCAGCAACAATAGGCAAACCACCACTCTCCCGCTTCTGGACTCGGAAACAGCCCAAAGTGGAATTTCTTTTCACTTCCCATAAAACAGACTTCTCAGAGGAAGAAGTCTCCCAGAAATTCCTAGAGTTCCGATCTTGTAACGCGGACCGGACAAGACCTTTATATTTACAGACGGCTCCAAAATAGGCGAAAAAGTAGGCCTCGGCATCTGGGGGCAAAATACTTGCCTACAGAAAAGACTTCCGGACAACTGCTCTATTTTCACAGCCGAGGCTGTTGCCATCCTAGATGCATTAGCCATAATCAGAACCCAAAATATCAACTCAGCCGTCATCTGTTCAGACTCTAAATCTGTCCTGCAGGCCGTCAGTAACGTAGTCAACCCCAGCCACCACGTTATAGCAGATATTCAGAAAGTTATCGATGATACCCCTGATGTCTCTTTTCTTTGGATCCCGGGCCACTGCAAAATTCAAGGAAATGAAAAGGCCGATGAGCAGGCAAAAAAGTCCTTAGAACTTAGAGAGATCGCTCCCTTAATGTGGTCTGGAGATAATAGCAAAGCTCTCCTCCAGTACAGTATCCGGAAGCAAATTCAAAATAACTGGACCACAAACCACAGCGCCCACCTATTCTATATCAAGCCTAACATCGGCTACTGGCCCAGTTCCAACCAAAAGAGTCGCGGGCGCGAGGTTATTCTAACCAGACTTAGAAATGGACACACAAAATTAAATGCCTATTGGAACGCAGGTACCTGTGGTACCTGCGACGCAATGGAGAATCCCTATCACATTCTCATCGATTATCCCCAGCACAATACCCATCGGCAACCCATGCTAGATTACTGCCGAATCCAAAACATTCCTGTAGACCTAAAAACTCTGCTCGGTAACGACCATCCTGAGCTACTCGAAAAAGTCTTTACATTTCTAAAGGACTCTGGGCTAGAGAAGTTTCTATAAATCACCCCTCCCAGTATATATGATGGAGGGTGCATGGTGCACCCCCAAAGTAGGACTTGCCTATTTTCCAATCATAGATGATCCACTGCAAAATTTAAGCAATAGTTGTTTAACCTTTAAATGCTTCATCGTAGGCTAAGGATAGGTTATGTTAGGCTAGCTTTGAAATCAGGTTAGGTTAAATAGGTTAGATTTCTTCACCGCAGTGATACCTTTCACTGCGGCTCTATGCTAACCACACTCATACTCTTACTAACAATCTAACTGTCCTCTCACACTTCTTTTCCTCAACGCGGCGGCTGCCCAGCCGGAGAGGGGAGCTGCAACCTTACCTCCGGGTTGCAGGGTAAATTCGCGGCACCCTGGCCAGGTGTTTAGCGCACTTTCTAAAATATGAAAATTATTTTTTTAACGGAGGACTTCGATTAACTTAGACAAGCGGACATCAGTAGCTGACACACAAAATTCTAAATTCTAAATTCCAAATTATAAATTTAAGGTCTTCAACCACAGAGATAACCTTCGCACTCTGCGGGTCTAAACTTATTAAAAGACCTCCTTTGGCATGGCTATGCCATTGCCACGACACGTCCATTCGCAAGCTAAAACATCTTGCAACCCATTACTTGAAATAACTCCCTTTGTTTTAACAGACTAACGTAGCTTGCCCTAACACAAAATTCTAAAACTCTCCCACGCACTCCTTTAGAGGCGGGCAAAGGTGCCATGCACAGAACGCCTAATAAAAAGCCATTGATTGATTGATTGGACACCCGCAGCAGGGTGGCAAAGCCACTCAGCTCGAGTGCTCGACAAGGCTAAATTTCCTTCACTACCTGCCCCCAAGCACTCTAAATTCACCGGTGCTCTCCTTCCCAGGCGCCGCCAAAGGCAGGCACCGAGAAGGCCTCTAACGAGTGGCAGCCCACCCCCTCAGGGTAAAACGGCTGCCACTCAAACCAAAGTCCAAAAAGTTACCATTGCATCCAAACTAAAACTGCTCCCCTCTCCATGGCAAGAAGCGACGCTTCTTTCTAAATCGCACCGACTACCCGCACTTGCGGATCTCAAACCGACCTCATAGGTCATTTTATGCAGTTTCAGTTCTCAAGTGAACTCGAAACGTCAGACGACAAAAGTCAGTCGGACCACGAGCTGACCGGGACAGAGACCGACTCTGACGCCAGCAGTGCATCAGAGACGGGCTCTGCAAAAACTGCGTAAACATTTCCAGTGCTCCCCTCTTGGAAACCCCCAGCCCCGGCACCCCCAGCCCCGGCAGCTCCCCCGTAGCAGGGAAATTTAGCTTTTCTAGGCACTCTACCCCCGTTTCTCCTGCCAGCGATAGCAGCAGCAGCAGGTGTTCCTATAACCTTCGTAAGCGTAGATCCCCAAAGCACAAACGTTAAACCATCATGGGTTCAATTCTACAATGCAACACAAATGGCCTTATCGGGAAATTCCCGCTTTTTTATCAATATTTCCTGAGAGAAACCGGCGCTAGCAGCATTACAAGAGACCGACATTAATGATAAAGATAATGATAAATTCAAAATCTCGGGCTACTCTTGGTATCGTCTTAACCTAATCGCTGCTATGCGTAAGGGAGGCACAGCCATCCTCATAGACAATAGCATCCCGCACAGTCACGTGCATCTGGCAACATCACTGGACTGTGTAGCTATTAGCCTGAAAATACAACACGTCCAATTGACGGTTGTTTCAATATACATATCCCCTTGCGACCCTGATCCAACGGATTGGGAACTCGCACAACTATTTAATCAAATAAAAGGGCCTTTGTTATTACTTGGAGACTTGAATGGTCACCACCCATCCTGGGGCAGCGCCACATCAAGCCGTACAGGTGAAATTATATATGACGCAATAGGTTCTCAAAATTTAGTTATCCTAAATAACGGCGCACCAACCCGCCAAGCAACGCAAAGCAGGCATTCAGACTCAGCCATTGATATTTCGTGCTGCACGCCTAGAATTGCGTCACTGTTTACCTGGGATGTCGAAGACAGCCCAGGCGTGAGCGATCACCTCCCAATCAAAATTGATATCCCGCAAGGAGCATTCGACCGCGTTGATCTTTTTACCCCTTCCTGGAATCTAAAACGAGCGGACTGGACAACATTTAAGGCAGAGGTCGACCTCACACTGGCACCGAAGGCGACCCACACTCGGCAGACATTGAATTAGTACTAAGAGCCATAAGCTCAGCAGCACAAGTAGCAATACCAAAAACCAGAGGACCCCGAAAGAAAAACGGAGCCCCATGGTGGAACGCAGAGACGGCACACGCCAAAGCTCAAATGATAAGAGCCCGCAAGGCATATGAGAGGAGGGCACACAGCCCTACTCGATGTGCACTTCGGGCAGCAAAAGAATACTTTCAAAACACGTGCAAGCGGGTTCAAAAGGACAGTTTCAACTCTTTTGTCTCCAAATTCAACCGCTTCACTCCCACCACCCAAGTTTGGAAAACCATCAGAGCTTTCTCTGCGAAGCGACCACCCCGTGGACCCTTCCCTCAACTAAAAATAGCTGGCCAACCCATCACCGAACCTAAGGAAGTCATGGATAAATTTGCTGATCATTACGCCAGTGTCGCAGCTAATAATTCGTACAGCCAGCGCTCCAAAGACCAGGCAGAATGGTGCAAAAAGCACACATTCATCAATTATGGTAATCGAGAGTACTATAACGTACCATTTACAATGACCGAGCTAAATTACGCCATTAGCAAGTGCGGAAACACTGCAGTGGGCCCTGACGAAATTCACTACTCTTTCTTCAGGCACCTCAGCCAAACAGCACTTAAGTACCTGCTTTCGGCCATTAACAACATGTTTCTTAGCGACTCTTTCCCCACATCGTTGCGAGAGAGTATAATCATTCCCCTTCCAAAACCTGGCAAAGAAAAAACAGACCCAAAAGGTTATCGCCCAATTTCGCTTACTAGCTGTGCTAGCAAGCTTGTCGAGCGCATGGTAAACGTTAGACTTCACGAGATCCTCGAAAAGAAACTTGATGCTATGCAATCAGGCTTCCGGCGCGGGCGAGCCACCACTGACAATTTGGTGAAACTGGTCAGTGACATCCAGAATGGCTTCTACAAAAAGCAAGTAACAGTAGCTGCATTCCTAGACATTAAATTGGCGTTCGATCGCGTACAAAAAGACGCCCTCTTGTATAAATTAAGCAAGCTAGGAGTTCGCGGCCACCTTGCAAAATTTATTGAGAACTTCATCAAGGACTGAAATTTCAAAGTCCGTTGTGGCACCACATACTCCTACCTGGCAACCCAAGACTAAGGCACACCCCAGGGTAGCGTTCTGTCCCCCAACCTCTTTCTAGTAATGATCAATGATCTCTTCGCCAAAAAGCTACCGCCTGGAATAAATTACTACCTTTTTGCGCACGATGTCGCTATTTGGAAATACAGTGCAATAGATACAAGGCGGTATAATGAGCCAGAATTTCAACATGCAACAACGCAGTTGCAGGATAGCTTAAACGACATCGATAATTGGTGTAGTTTAATGGGTCTATCACTCTCGGCGGAAAAATCATCAGTCGTTGTCTTTGCCAGAGCGCATTCCAGACACGACCCTCCACGGCTCCAAATCTCGGGTAAACCTATTGAATGCACCAATAGCTTCAAATTCTTGGGCGTCACCCTAGATTCCCGATTGAGTTTCAATGAGCATATCGCCAAAGTCGTCTCTAGCTGGGGCATTCTACGACAAATCGACAAGTCGATAACACCCTCATGTCGCAGATTTCAGTTTATTTTTTGTCAGGGAGGCTATTGATGGAGCTGAAGACCATTTCCGTATTCATTTTCCTCCCTGACTTACGGTTTGAAAATTATAGCCTCAGGCATTTTGACCATAGCCACTTTCATGCCTTTTTTAAAGACGAAATTTTACCTGTATGCTTCTATAAATGTTATAAAAACTTGATCTAGGTATCTAAATGATGAATTACGAATTCTAGCTCATTAAAATATAATTCAAAAAATTAAATTTTAAATATATTATACATTCTTCAATTTTTCAAAATCTATGGAAACTATTTTCCTATGAAATATTTTAAACTTTTTTAAGCTCACATTACTCTTTATACTTCTCTCTATAAGATTCAATGATAAAAACAATGGAGACTTTAACAGAAAGCGAGATCTGAGCTCCCAAACGTCCCGAAACTACACTTTTGTGAGGTTCGTGCGCCAGCGCGGCCCGCCGTCGCTGCAACTATCAAACGTCTCTGGTCACGAACAAGGTGCGAAAAAGGTGTCAATGGTGGAATTGGTCGGGAATGAGGGTAAGGATGTATTTAAAACAATAAATTGTAATCAATGTCACATTCTTTAACACGCGCACTGGAGAGGCGTACGACACTTACGGGCACTGGAGGGGTGGACTGGTAGGCCCCCTGAGCTCTCGGAAACTAGGAGGCTTAGAAAAACTCTGGTTGGGGACTGGGTGGGAACTATTGAAATCTATATTATGACTGATCTTAATTGACCTAGGTCAGTATCGTCAACTTCAAACGAGGTCATAAAGGTCAAGTATTAGCCGTGCTGGGTATTCATCTGGAAATGTCGTGATTAAGCTAAAAGAAGTCCAGAATGCACTAAAAACAGAAAAAAGTCATAGTGAGAACGTCCCAAGAATTGTAAACCTAATTTTTGGGTTTAAGGTCAGTCAAGGTCATTGACCTAAGACGTCACAATATGGCATATTCCCCTTATTTACACCATGGCTAGCACCATAGCAACCGTTAGACGGGAAATGAGCATTGACCTTTACCCATGACATTTTAATTTGACCTGTGACCTTGATATTTATTCATCTTAACTATGCCGTTGTAGCATAATATAGGTCATACTGGGTAACGCCATGCGACCGGAAGCACCGGACCAATGACTTTGAGAATGCTGGTATGGCCTTGAAATGTGGCCTTGACCTTCATGACTGGTTAAATTGACATATAATCTCGTTTTATATGGCGCTATAACGTTGCCAGTTGGTCTTCGTTGCACGCGAACTGGTGCAACCGCGCGATTGCAGCGATCTCAAAATAAAGGGTGTAACTTTGAAAGCCTATAATTACAAAATTGGGCCCGATTTTCAAGGTTATTTGACCAATCGACGTGCCATTAAATATTCTCAAAAGTAGTGAAATAACGTTTTTTTGGCCACGAAGGGTTCTCCGGCCACCTAGAAAAAAAGTAGGTGGGGGCCTCCGAGGCTCCGCTCCAGTGTGTTTTTTAACACGCGTTGGTATGAGGCCCCGGGCCACCTTTACTGGCAGGGGCTACCCATCCCCTTACGATCTCAGCAAACATGCTTGAAACGTGACACGGAAATCAGTTTTTCATTGCTTGCCTCGATCTCTACCCTAAATGCTTCACCAAAAAGTTCTCAAATTAGCTACTTAACTCAGAAAACGCTTCAATAAGGCAGTCGCGAGAAAAGGAACATTAAAGAATCACAAGTTCGTACCGGTTAATTCGAAAACCGTTATTGTCCATGACCTCTCGAATGATGAGGGACAGAAGGTTTGAGTTTCAAATTGGATACGTGAAGTTCAATGACACCATGTGATGGAGCCGTTCTTCCTATCCGTGGGTCAGATCTTAAATAAAGCATCATGTCTTAATCTTATATGTTCGAAAAGCAGTTGTCGGCGTGGATGCTATATGACTTTTTGTTTGTGATGTGTGCTTTCTAATATAAATTGAACTGGGATACATGCAACTTTTTACGGTATGGGTGGAAAAAGAAAACTATCTAAAACAAACCTAAGACAACAGTAATAATCGGCTTCCGACGCATAATCCTCCCACTACATTTTCCACCAAATGCACCAGTGTCGGAATTGTTTCTAATGTTCCGATAATAAGTTCATTTTTTCAGAACGGCTCAAATTCTTATGTTAGCTATAGTAGCCTCCACACCACATCTGGTTCATTCGCAATGTCACCGAAGCGCAGTCTTGCTCTGTTCTCCCCTCCCCGTTACCCCACTTCCAACCGGACGCGTCTATGCGGCGTGCCGACTGCAGAGTGAGTGGCCGGCGACGGTGTTGGGCTTGGTCTGCGGTGCTCGTTACTGATTTTGCTCTGTAGTCTCCATTCTTTTTATTGGCGTTATATGTAGTTTAAACAATGCTCTTTCACATGAAGTTGTTTTCAAGTCAATAAAAACATAGGAAATATATATACTTATTTTTGCAAAAATTTGGAATTAAATTTGATACATATTCGTACCAATTAACATGATTAAACTTACATATTTGTATTGTTCAGACTTTTGTAATTGTTTTCATGTGACCTCTTGAAGGAACACCTTTAATTTAAATGGATAAAAACTCAAGCGAAAAGTCCGCTGCACGCGTCCGATGCTGGATTGCCCGAGGCTATAACTCCGAAACGATTATCCAAACCAGACTAAAAATACCACAGTCGTTTTCAGCGCCACTGAGAACCCTAGTCCCAAATTTTCATGAAAATCTGAGATATGAGGGTGTTATTTCCACCCATCGATTTGTGGATTTGTCGTGGAATGCCCCAGCTGTCAAAAGCGAGTCAACATTCTCCGCATGCTCGGCGGCACAGAGTATGGCGGGGATCGAAAGATCCTGCTTATGCTCTACAAGTCCCTGATACGGTCCATTCTCGAATATAATTCGTTCGTTTTTGACTCGACGAACAAGACCAATAAACTAAAGCTAGAGCGAGTCCAAAATGCCAGTATCCGGGCAGCCACAGGCGCAGAGCTGCAAAAAGTCGGGCTCTCGGGTCATAAAGTGCCCGACAGATTTTAGGGCACGGTATGGTCCTGCGACAGATCTTACAATCTGTGAGAAAAAATCTTGAAAGGAAACAGAAAAAAAATTTTGTTCTAAAAAACTTCAATATTAGAATTGTCACCTCTTTCACTCAACAAGTTTTTCATGAATTTGCACCTCTCCCATATCAAGCCAGTGTGCGGCAAGAACCGATGGAAAATCGAGGGACTTATGAATCGAGGGACCTTTAAATAGAGGGCCTTACGCACAGAGGGTCTTTTCGAGGGACTTATGAATCGAGGGACCTTTGAATAGAGGGCCTTATGCACAGAGGGCCTTTTAAACGTCACCCAGAAAATTCTCTGCTGGAAAAATTCCTTCACCGGCCTGTCGGGCCCGATTTGTATTCCATAGCACGCGACAGCTTGGCCCGACAGGCCGCCGTAAAGGCCTTTCGACAGGCAAAACAGTTTTTTCCTTCGTTTCCTTCGTTTGGAAGTACGCTCAACGCTGCCGCAAGGGCGCTGTTTGAACAGCGCCCTTGCGGCAAAGACGGTGGAAAAGGTATCTTTGGTTTGAAAAGCAGCCCTGCGGTTTGGTGTGTTGCGTTGTGGATGTGGTGGAGGCCAAGGCCCTAGAATCCCGTGGTGTGGTGGAGGCAATACGTTGCAAGGTTGTGTTTTTTGATTATTTTTCTCTTGCATTACTTTGGTATACATCTTGAGTAAACTGGTTGAGCTTGGATTTCATCGTCCATAGTTGAAGGGCTGATAAATGGCTCCGATTAAGCTGAAGCCCCTTCCACCGTCCCGTGTCAAGCTTAAATGTGGCTTTGAGGGATGTGGGTATTTTGGCGAAAAACGTTTTTTTAAGGAGCATCAGCGAATCAAGCATTCTGGGCTGCCCTGCAAGTTCAGGAACAGTGGTTTTGGCCAAGGAGGTCGTTTTGAAGCATGGATCAAACAGCGGGCAGATCAGAACAGTGTGGGGAGAAAACAAACAAGTAAGTGATGTGGTGTTCGTTGTAATTTCGGCAGCTTACATTTATTTCCATACAGTATGTTATGCTCACTGTTGATCAATAATTTTAAATGATATTAATAAGGGAAAATGAAATTTACCAGCAAACTGGTCAAATTAGACTAAAACATTTGATTTTCCCTTCCGTCTTCTTTTAAATCCAATGCCTGTTTGTCCAGAATTAACCACAAAAGTTGCATACCTTAATCAATGGATTTGTAGATGCCAAAGAAACAAAACTCTTCACCTTTCCACATTAATTTAAGTTTTAAGTACCAAACTATTTCTCCCATTTCATTTTATTGACTTACCTAAATATGCCTATGATCTTTGTCAAGGGGACAAAGACATAACAAAAACACAGCCTAGTGCAACCTTTACTCATTCCTTTTACTCTTAACTTCCTTGGAAACATGATATTTATTTGACATTTACTATCTAACTGACTTAAGGTTATTTATTAGCCTCATTAACTTCAGATCCTAAACCAACTACCCTCATGGAAATGAGCATGACAATGCATGAAAAACTTTGAAATAGCCAACAGCTTCAAAATTTATGATTATCCATGTAAACATGCATTTAAAAGTCATGGAAAGCTAATATTACATGTTTGCATTAAACTACAAGTAGCCATGATCCTTAAAAAACACTTTTTCGAATATCAAAAAGTACCCCTCCAATCTTGTTTGTCTGGCCATCAGAGCAAATCCATATATATCCAAATATCCATAATCCAAATATATCCATATCCAAATGTCCAAATATCCATAACAAGGTGAGATATCGTGTCTTCGTCTCCTTTCATGTAATTGCTCAGTATTCGTTTTTGCTCAGTTGTGTAATTGCTAAGTAAGCTAGCTCAGTAAGTAATTTCTCAGTATTGTAATTGCTCCGTAGTCGCAGCACAAGCACTACCAGAGAATTGATGCAAATGCTAGTGCTCACGTCACCGAGAGCCGGTAGTGTTCTGTCCATTTAGAGTGGGCTATTTAGATAAATTGCTGGCCTTCGTTTAGTCGTGACCGGAATGGCCCTGAACTATCACAGCACACGCTAAAATCGCTGTATATGTTATTTAACCGGTGGAAAGGCTTATTGTTCCTCGTTTGGCCTACCCTAGAGCAGGTTGGCGCTACCTTTCATCATGCTGATATGGTAACTGCGTGCCTGCTAAATCATCAGGCATCGCTCTGAAACGAGGTGAGATTTTGTGTTTTCCTTTCCTTTCATTTAATCGCTCAGTATTCGTTTGTAGCACAAACACCCCCAGACGGAAGTCACCCATAACGCCAGTTCTCATGCCGCCGATAAAGCCCGGCCAAGGCGCCGCTGTCCAGGAAGCCGGACAGACGGCGGCTGGGTCTGGTCACCGCTGCTCGTGCCGAGATATAACCCTGAGGAGAGGACCATCTGACGCTTGGATTGACGCCTAGTGACATCTGACGCCTAGTGATATCCATTGGTGCCAAACTAGAAGTTTTTTATGCTAATTTTAGTATTTTCTTTTAAGAATGTGGAAAATGAGTAGGAACATTTTACCAATTGAATGGGTTTTAGACAATTTTAATAGTCCTATCCTAACCACCCGACAGATTTGGAGGTTTTTTCGAAAGTGCCCGACAGATTTGATATTTTTTTGCAGCTCTGCACAGGCGCGCTCTCAGAATCCCCCATCACCAGCCTGCTAACTGATAGCGGGCTATGCCCACTGCAGACAAGACGCGACGCCCAGCTTATTTCTTACTACATTAAGGTCCAATCCACCGAAAACCACCCGGCAAAACAATGTTTCGCCCATCCCAGACGAGCAAATAAAGCCACTCTACAGAAGTGGCCCCCATTTAAGCACAGAGTAGCGAAAACCCTGGAAAGTCTTAATCTTGCACTGCCAGCAACAATAGGCAAACCACCACTCTCCCGCTTCTGGACTCGGAAAGAGCCCAAAGTGGAATTTCTTTTCACTTCCCGTAAAACGGACTTTTCAGAGGAAGAAGTCTCCCAGAAATTCCTAGAGTTCCGATCTTGTAACGCGGACAAGACTTATATTTACAGACGGCTCCAAAATAGGCGAAAAAGTAGGCCTCGGCATCTGGGGGCAAAATATTTCCCTACAGAAAAGACTTCCGGACAACTGCTCTATCTTCACAGCCGAGGCTGTTGCCATCCTAGATGCATTAGCCATAATCAGAACCCAAAATATCAACTCAGCCGTCATCTGTTCAGACTCTAAATCTGTCCTGCAGGCCGTCAGTAACGTAGTCAACCCCAGCCACCACGTTATAGCAGATATTCAGAAAGGTATCGATGATACCCCTGATGTCTCTTTTCTTTGGATCCCGGGCCACTGCAAAATTCAAGGGAATGAAAAGGCCGATGAGCAGGCAAACAAGTCCCTAGAACTTAGAGAGATCGCACCCTTAATGTGGTCTGGAGATGATAGCAAAGCTCTCCTCCAGGACAGTATCCGGAAGCAAATTCAAAATAACTGGACCACAAACCACAGCGCCCACCTATTCTATATCAAGCCTAACATCGGCTACTGGCCCAGTTCCAACCAAAAGAGTCGCCGGCGCGAGGTTATTCTAACCAGACTCAGAAATGGACACACAAAATTAAATGCCAATTGGAACGAGGGTACCTGTGGTATCTGCGACGCAATGGAGAATCCCTATCACATTCTCATCAATTGTCCCCAGCACAATACCCATCGGCAACCCATGCTAGATTACTGCCGAATCCAAAACATCCCTGTAGACTTGTATTTGTATTTGTATTTGTATCATTCTTGAGCACATCCAATCAATTTTGGTTTTTCATGGCTCGTGTCACAGTAGATAGATGTGAATAAAGTGGGAAAAATACACACCCACACACCCACAGACACATCTTTCACACATTAAATATACAATAATCGATACAAGTGGTCACTGGTTAGGGGTTGTGCATGTGTGCCTGCAGTCGTCGCTTAAATGAGCCTGCACGGCCACCAAGCACACGTCCGGGAAGTCAGTTGTAGTACTTTACAACGCGGTAAAAGAACTGCCTCCTCCCTGCCTCTGTTCTGATTCGTGGCAGATTGTAGGCGCTATCCTGACGCGTAACGGTTTGTCGCACATCACGCCTCTTAGTCAGCCTTCGAGAGATGACGCGTGGTTTGCCGCTTTCAATCGCACGTCTCAAAAGGCCCACCGCGTGGTACATGTCGAGATCTCGCGCAGACAGCCAACCCAGCTCATGTATAACACTGCTTATGTGGTCTCGTCTCCTCTTTCCAGAAATGACTCTCGCGCAAAAGTTCAGAATCTTCTGGACACGGTACATGCGCTGTATGGAGCAGCTGCCGTACACACTGATACAGTACCGCACATGGGACACGACCAGACCGTTAACTATTGCTGCTATCAGCTGGCGTGGCAAACAATGTCTCGCGTGGCTCAGTCCAACAAGGAGACCCGTGCATTTTCTGGAGAGATGACCTATATGATATTCGTAGCTTAAATGGCGATCCATGACAATACCCAGATTCTTCACAGCGTCTGACTCCCTGATGACGGTTCCTTGCATGCTGAGTGTAATTTTTGGCAGATTTCTCAAAATTTGGGGGTTCCTAAGAGGAGAAGCTGTGTTTTTGCAGTGTTCAGTTTCATGTGATTTTGACTAAACCAATGGTGTAGGGTCTGCAAAGCAGATTCCATGTTCGTGATCATTTCGGTAAGTTGAGCTTTTTGGCCAGAGATGAGAATTTGGGTGTCATCTGCGTATTGGATAATATGAGCACCGCTTTCAAGATAGAGGCCTAAATCGTTGGAGAAGATGTTGTAGAGCAGGGGCCCAAGGCATGACCCCTGATATACGCCTATAGAATTTGGAAGTCTTCCGGAAAGGTTTTTGGTGCTCGAATTTGTGGCCTGGAGGTGAAAACCCTGGTTATCTTGAAGCCCAGATGGTTGATTTTTCCTACATGGTAACCGAACCTGCTGGTAGTGGCCGGAAAGATAGCTGCGGAACCATTCACTGTCTATACCGTATAGTTCAAGTTTTTTTACTAGTTTTTTGTGATCAACAACATCAAAACATTTGCTTAAATCTAACAGCACCAAAAGAGTAATTTTGCCGTCATCCATAGCCTCCAGAATATGGTCTGTTACTGTCAGAAGAGCGGTCTCGGTTGAGTGGAAGCGGCGGAAACCGTGTTGAGACTCCGAAATGAGATGGTTTGAGTCCAGATAAGATGATAGCTGCTGGTGAACAATTCGTTCAGTAATTTTGGCGAGGCATGGTACCAGTGATATGGGTCTGAATGCTGAGGGATCGGAGAGAGCTCCTGTTCCTTTAAAGATAGGATCAATGATTGCCAGTTTCCATGATTCAGGGACAGATCCAGTTACTAAGCTAGTGTTCACAATACAGAGCACAATGTGAGCAACAACATCAAAACACTTTTTCAGAAATTTCATCGGAATACCATCTGATCCACATGCATGGCTATCATTCATGCTCGACACAGTAAGGCACAGTTCATCTAGGGTCACTGGTTGTACTTTGAACGCCGCCGTTCCGACCCTCGGCAGGCGCACTGGAAGGTCAGTGGCGGTGGCAGGTATCGCGGCTGCTACAGACGCTGCTGTTTTGACACCGATGTCGGCGAAGTATCTATTAAGTTGGTCTGGCTCTATGTCTGGCTGCTGTTGTTGGCTGCCGCCTTTCTTTCCCTGGATAATCGGTCGTATGCTGCGGTAGATTGATCCTGGTCCGGATGCAGCTATCTTCTGTCTGATGCTGTCGCGCATATCCTGCAGTATGGCAGACCGCACCTGCCTATTCAGTGCCCGGTACAGAGGCCGGTCTGACCGGCGAAGTGCTGCGCGCCGCTCAGCAGCCAACCGCTTGGTGTTTTCGCTGATAGGAGGCGGTTTCGGGTTGCGGATTCTCACCCGGTGCACTGGGGCGTGAGTGTCAATGGCGGACATAATCTGGCGGTGGAAGTAGTCAGTTTGGGTGGTAACACTGTCAGTAGAAAAAACCGGAGCCCAATTAACGGCAGCTATATCAGCACGGAAAAGTTCCATGTCTAATGTCTTCCAACTCCGTGCCTCTCTAAAAACTGGTGCTGCACGGCACTTTTTCAGGTGAAAAAGTGCGCGGGTGAAGTTGTGCGGGCTGTAATCACAATGCAGGACTCCAGATGCGTGAAGAGCTGCGGGATTGTTGGTGGCGATTATGTCGATAACTGAGCCAGAAGCACGGAAGGTTGGTGAACCGATGGCCTGGTGGAGGCTGTATCTCTGGAGCAAACTCGTAAGTAGAGCTCCCGGGGTGTTGCCGGTAGTCCTTCGCACGTCACAGTTCGTATCACCGCCTATGATGATCAGGCCGCGATATCAGGTGAGAATAGTCTGCAGCTCCGACTCTAGCTGGTCAAGGTCAGCCGTCAGCTGGGCACCGGCGGCACTAGGTGGGCGGTAGAGAGAGCAAATTATAATTGCCCTGTCTCGGCCCACACTGACCCGGGCCCAGACTGACTCGAGCTTTGCCGATTGTTCAGTAATATCTGGTCTGGTGCGGGGGCGAGCTCTAGAGACTCGCGTACTAGAATCCCAACTCCGCCGCATCTCTGAATCCCAACAATAGCCGACCTAAAAACTCTGCTCGGTAACGACCATCCTGAGCTACTCGAAAAACTCTTTACATTTCTAAAGGACTCTGGGCTAGAGAAGTTTCTATAAATCACCCCTCCCAGTATATATGATGGAGGGTGCATGGTGCACCCCCAAAGTAGGACTTGCCTATTTTCAAATTAACCATCCATGTCATAGATGATCCACTGCAAAATTTAAGCAATAGTTGTTTAACCTTTAAATGGTATATCTTAGGCTAAGGATAGGTTATGTTAGGCTAGCTTTGTAATCAGGTTAGGTTAAATAGGTTATATTTCTTCACCGCAGTTATACCTTTCACTGCGGGTCTATGCTAACCACACTCATACTCTTACTAACAATCTAACTGTCCTCTCACACTTCTTTTTTTCTCTGCGCGGCGGCTGCCCAGCCGGAGAGGGGAGCTGCAACCTCACCTCCGGGTTGCAGGGTAAATTCGCGGCACCCTGGCCAGGTGTTTAGCACAGTTTCTAAAATATGAATATTATTGATTTAACGGAGGATTTCGAGTAACGTAGACAAGCGGACGTCAGTAGCTGACACACAAAATTCTAAATTCCAAATTCTAAATTTAAGGTCTTCAACCATAGAGATAACCTTCGCACTCTGCGGGTCTAAGTTTATAAAAAGAACTCCCTTGGCATGGCTATGCCATTGCCACGACCATCCATTCGCAAGCTGAAACATCTTGCAACCCATTACTTGAAATAACTCCCATTGCTTTAACAGACTAACGTAGCTTGCCCTCACGCAAAATTCTAAAATTCTCCCACACACTCCTTTAGAGGCGGGCAAAGGTGCTATGCACAGAACGCCTTATAAAAAGCCTATGACTTTGACTTTGACCAAAATAAAGGGAGCCATCACGTGACTACCGAGGCTGGGCACGTAGGAATCCATAGCGCGCCGGGATTAATGTCAACCATCCCGGTATGGACTGCACTAGCCAGATGTACAAGTCATTTATGGAAACACAATTGATACAAAAGGAGACTGCTGCTGAATTGTGCCACATTTGGGGCTTTGACACTCGAACTCACTTTTATTATCCGACAGAAATTTCGTTAGCATGAAAAGTATGTTTTCGGAAACATTAAGGCTGGTCACTGAATCGAAGAATAAATAGATATGATCACGAAATTTTAGCGATGCAATTTGGCGCCTCCTTATTTCATTTGTTTGTTTATTTTTTTAGCAGTATTCACCACCATTGTTGTACGATAATGTTCTCTAAATTTCTCCACTCTTTCCCCAAAGTCACATTACCAGTACAATCGACCTATCGTGACTCCAAACCCCAAAAAGTCCCGAATAACACGCGACGGATTCTGTTACAAATGAGTCCACCAAACTATGTAAAATATTTTATACTTCTCTAAATAATAAAAGACAGCTTTCCTGTCAATCTCTATTTCAACCCCTTGACGCTTTTATATTGTCTGGCCCACTGTCATTCTCTTGCACAAGGGGTGGGGATGGCTCCATCAGCCACATCATCAGCCTGGTGACCATCATGTGAGTCTGGCGCCGATCCCTATCATCACTGTAACGACGACAGCGACACCAGGCATCGTCGGCCCAACCTGACCAGTAATGGGACGACAGTGCCGTCCGCCATTTCTCGCTCGCTAATGCTCTCCCACAAACAAGATAATTTTTGGCAGTAACGTGAGGAAGCTCTCAGCAATGGCACTGCCAACACTTCGTTAGCTCTTTTCACATTGGGCTCTTCTGGGACGTACCCTTTAAATTAATGATGGAATTGAGCATTGAGTGTTTTCAGTGCGGAATAAGAGTTTGTGTAGATGAAGTATGGTATAACGAATTCCAATTGAATGACGTAGACATAATTTAAAAAGCGTGGTAAGGGTAGTGATCGGCCAACGATCCATGATCTCATTTGGGCCAGCGGAATAATTCTGCTGGAGCTTTGTAAGCATGTCACTTTCATAATGTTCAATGTTCACGGTAAAAATTGACGATATATTTTAATAATATCCATACACTATGAAAGGTTAGACAATGGCTTCCATGAACTGTTCAAAAAGGCAATCATGTTATGAGGCTTAGAAACTTTTGGCTAGGGGTGCGGGATTTAATAAGATTCTTGCCAACAGAAGCGCGAGAACTTTATTATATGAAACGACTCCTGTGCAAAGGATTCCTATCTCGAGTATTCCTAGCTCGAGTATCGAGCATTGCTTTAGTCTTGGTATTCCTGCTACTACAGGAGAGACATTGGACAGCTATAACCATGTACCAGTGTTAATGCCTGTAATAGGATGGGGAAATGTATCCATTCCTCATGTTATGTAGCATATATAAAAATAAACCGACTAGTATTGTGGGGCAATGCATGCATGCCAGGAATCCATTATGAACTCACGACACATCAATTCAACAGTATTAACATGCGCCCCGCTGGGGTCCCTGGCATGACGCGCCCCGCTGGGGGAATTTCGCCCCCCTCCCCTTCGTATCTCATTTCCCAGGAAATCTAAAGAAAAGTTACGGACGGTGTTTGAAAGCTCTCGACGAGACAACGAGATATTATATGAAGTATTTTCATTTCAGGTCAATATTGAGGTCAGCATAGGTCAAAAATGTTTCATACTCCATGGGCTTACAATAGGACACTGCAGGTTTCCCCCTCTAGATATTTACTCAGCGGCGGTAGAAAAATATTTATACGCCATTGGATTACTCGCATTGTCGCGAATCGAATGATGTATAATGTGATATTTCTAGGTTAAACTGTGAAAATGACCTGACATCGAGCTAGGTCAGGGTCACAGGGTAACCTGATATGGTCTGGTCATGTTGTGTATTAATCAACTCCCCGTGACAATATAAGCACAATGCAAGCAAAATGGGAGCTTATCTTTATTCAGTGAAAAGTTATTGACAAAACAATCACTGTATGCTCCTCTGACCTGACATGACCTTTGAAAGGTCAGAGGTTCAAAACCTCAACTTTGAGGTCAATATCATGGTGACAATACACGGTTTGAGAATTTTCAGCTTTATGTTTCCCGTATCTACCGAAAACAAGTCCTTTCAATTTTTCACCATAGACATAATGGCGTGAGCAAAAAATTGACTCCATCTTAGGTCAACAATATCAAAATTCCGAGATAGCAGATTTGTAGACCCTAATGACTTCATCATATTGTGAACGTGACACGCTGATCGGTTGGCAGATGTCCTTAGGCGCCGCTTCAAACTCATGATTTTAGGTTTTGAGGTCGGGTCACTTGACCTTGGATAGCTCCTTGACCTAACGTGGACTGACCTAGAAAATTTGGTCAGATGAGAAAAATTGATCAGGAATAATGAACTGTGAGTTTCGTTGTTCTGCGTCTCTTGGTTTTTGTGTTATTCGGGAAAAACCAGAAGGGGGCGAATTTCGCCCCCCCTCCAGCAGGGCGCGTGTTAAGAAGCAAATAAAAACACTGGACTAATTTACCTAATAGCCCGATATAACCCACGGTCATTTACAGGACAAGTCAAAGAAAACACACATCATACCTTACCTGCTTTGGCTATTATTACGCTGTTTACGATGGGCTTTAACTCGGTTAAACTTATACGACTGCAAAATCAAATATCTCAACTCATAACTGACACAAATCAGAGGTGGACGTCAAATGAACTAAGACGTAAGTTTGGGGGATTTTCATAGCTCGCACCCTCCCCTCCTTTAGGATATTCTACAAGTCTCCTTGATCGCTGCTGATAGAAGGACGAGACTTTCAGTGTCTGTCTGAAAATGATTTTCGTATTCTTTAAGGCAATTCTACATCCGCTTCTATGATTTATTGACCGTAATATTATATATAGCGCTCTTATTAAGCATACTTTACGGAAAACTGCAATTGCTCCCAGATGGGACAATCCGGAATCATGGCACTTTGCATCTTGGGGGTCATCCATCCATTTTGATAACCATTGTGCAATCTTGAAACATGGTCATCGCTATGGAACAGTTTTTGGATAGTCTGCATTCGTGCATTATTACGCATTCATTCGTGCACAGGGTGCCTCATTACGCACACCCCCGTCGAATCCACGTGCCTAATTGCGCACACCTGCTACTGATCCTATCTAAGACACCTGATTATTGTATTATAATATTGTATTGTGTGGTATTATTGTATTTTCTTTGACTATTATGTTAGACCGTCCCTTAGAAAATAACAATTCGAATTTTGAAATGCGCACGGTAGTTTCTGGTTATTCATCGTATGTTGATGTTTGGTGCAAAAAAATCACCCAGATCTGACAACTTTTCTCGCTGGTTTTCTGCCCCTACTTTTTCCATGCATACACTCTATGGCGTCTTGCGCGCGGGTACGGCAGGCGGCCATTAACCACTTCTGCCAACTGCGAAATTATGAGGCTGGAAGCACTACGCTAGAATCACAATATTTGCTACGTAAGAAAATTCCTATTGCTACTTTTTATAGCTCCCCTGGCCTTTTGGCTGACCTAAATTTCGTATCAAATCTACAAGATTAGTTAAACCTAACTACGGTGTGGTTCGGGCGTCATAGTTGTGATATTGATTTTCACTGTGCTTGTTGACAAAAAACAAGGCAAACAAAACAGCTGAAAAAACACCTTTAGAAGCGATTAGCTTCGTTTTACATTGTGAAAAGTTGACCTTAATCGAATTGTTTATGTGAAATCTTGGCCATTTTTTTACTTCATTTTCGTGGAAAAAGCTGGTTGCTGAAGATGACAATGAAGGTACCTGATCGTAACGTTAAATCGCTCCCTCACAAAGTTATCGTCGCAAGTAATGCCAGCACTGTAGGATGCTGTTGAAGCTATGGGTGCATCTTTTTCGGTTCGCTCTTGCTAAACTTCCCGTCCCTCTTAGTCCTGACTTACTTCCGATGATCAGCCACGACGGCCAATGTGTTCTGTAGACCAGATTCCGTCCTGGCGCTTCCAATGAAATCCTTGCTGAGTTTTAGCGTTCTCTTGGATGCCTCATCCACAGGAGAGGTTCACTAAAAACTGCTTGAACTCAATATGCCTTGATGCTGGTTCCAAGTGTGGATATGCTCATACAGCTATCCCAGCTGATCAAGGTGCTGCTTCTGAAGTAAGAGCTAGCTCTCTGGTCCTACGAAGCATGCCGAGCTCTGTCGGCTGCCATCATCAGTCCAGAGATTGGCGTCATTAACAAAACCAAGGCCAGGGATGGTGGGTTTACGTTCATGACAAAACGCGATGGGCCTTTCAGTTTTCATGAGCGCTTGGGCTACTTTTTCCTCCCTCCTTTGAAACGTCATCGTCTGCAAGAGTGAAAACAGCAAGTGATGGAGATAGGTAGTCAAGATGCCTGCTCGAACTCTTGAGATAGTTGTTAGTCGGTGCCGGTCCCATTTTCTCTATTGGCGCATTTCTTTAATGGCTTGGAGGTTATTTAATAGTGTGGCGGCAGGTAGCGATGTCCTCATGAATAGCTATGCTTGATAGATCCCACAGAGTTCTGTGTTTGTCTAAATTTCTCCCTTGGGCTTTGCAATTTACAGGCTAATTTGGCTAGATAGAATGTGCATGGCAAGGAAGTATATGACCTTATACACCTGAAGTTATTAGAATTGTACATGGTTCGTTTTTGGAGCCAACAATGGTCAGCAATGCCAGATTCATGCAAAGAGCCGCATACGACCTAGCTAGTTTGTCATTTGTCAAAGCAAAGTCATGAACAAATCCTTCATGGTTCGCTTTCGAATCCAAAAAAGGTCAGCAACGCCAGATCCATGCAAAGGGTGATATACTACCTAGCCATGCACCTTCTATCGAGCCAAATTAGCCTGTTAAATTCAGAAAAAAGGAAGAAATTGAGATAATGGCAGGACTATGTGGGATATGTCACGCATAGCTATTCATGAAGACGTCGCTACCTGCCACCTCACCTTTAAATGACCTCCAAGCCATTCAAGAAATGAGCCAATGCAGAACATGAGACCGGCAAACAACTACCTTCAGAGTCCGAACAGGAATCTTGACTACCTGTCTCCATCACTTGCTGTTTTCTCTCTTACAGACGATGACGTTTCAGAGGAGGAGAAGGAAGTAGCCCAAGCGCTCATGAAAACCGAAAGACCTATCAAATTTTGTCCTGAAGGGAAACCCACCGTCGCTGGCCCAGGTTTTGTTAATGACGCCACTCTCTGGCCTAATGATGGCAGCAGATCGAGCTCGGCAAGCTTCGTAGGACCAGAGAGCTGGCTCTTATTTCAGAGCTCACAGTTTGATCAGCTGGGATGGCTGTCTGAGCATATCCACACTTGGAACCAGCATCAAGGCATGTTGAGTTCAAGCAGTTTTTAGTGAGCCTCTCCTGTGTGGATGATGCATCCGAGAGAACAGTGAAACTCAGCAAGGATTTCATAGGAAGTGCCAGGACGGAATCTGGTCTCCAGAACACATTGGCCGTCGTGGCTGATCATCGGAAGTAAGTCAGGACTAAGAGGGACGGGAAGTTTAGCAAGAGTGAACCGAAGATGCTCCCATAGCTTCAACAGCATCCTAAAGTGCTCGCAGAACTTGCGACGATAATTGTGTGAGGAAGCGATTTAACGTTACGACCAAATACCTTCATTGTCTTCACCAACTGGCTTTTTCCACGAAAATGAAGGAAAAAATGGCCAAGATAGCACATAAAGAATTCGATTAAGATCAAATTTTCACAATGTAAAACGAAGCTTACCGTTGCTAAAGGTCTTTTTCAACTGTTTTGTTTGCCTTCTTTTCCGTCAACAAGCACAGTGGAAATCCAGCTCCCACCTTTATCATAACTATGACGCCCGAGCCACACTGTGCGGGGATGAGGTGGCTTAGTGGATAGCACCCTTGTCTTCTAAGTCACTGGTTCCGGGTTCAAATCCCGGCGTAGCCTCTGAATAAGTCGATCTGATCCCCAAAATCCCTTCCAACAGGGTTAGAGTAGGCGACGCCGTATGGCCCTGGCAGTTGGTGCGTCGTTAAACCCCAACAATTATTATCATTATTATGAGCCACACTGTAGTTAGGTTCAACTAATCTTGTAGATTTGATACGAAATTTAAGGCAGCCAAAATTGCCAGGGAGCTATAAAATTTAGCAATAGGAATTTTCTTACGTCGCAAACATTGTAATTTTAGCGTAGTGCTTCCAGCCTCATCATTTCGCAATTGGCAGAAGTGGTTAATGGTCGCCTGCCTTGCCCGCTCGCGAGACGCCATAGGGTGTATGCGTGGAAAAAGTGGGGGCAAAAACCCAGCGTGAAAAGTTTTCAGATCTCGGTGATTTTTTGCACCAGACATCAACATACGATGTATAACCAGAAACTACCGTGCACATTTCAAAATTCGAATATTTTTTAAGGGACGGCCTACTATTCTGTTTTAGTTTTGTTATTGCATTTATTATTTTTTATTCTATTTTTAACTACAGCTTAGCGTGGCACGCCTAAGAATACAAGCAATAGAGAACATGGTTTTATTGCTCTCAGAAAGCAAAGACCAACAGATTTTAAGCAATCCAGATATATTTATTCTCATTATCGCAATATCACATCCACTGAATCTGTGCCGTGTCACACTGATCTGCCTAAGAACTCCTCGCAGTAGAGGTCATCGCTTAGATGGGGAACAGCTCAGGGGGTACTTAAGGGCCCCATTTTTGGGATGAGTTGAAACCATTCATGGGTATCAATAAGGCTAAAACTCAGAGACGTAAAACACCAGCTCAACGGCGCCATATCAGCTCAGGGGTTAGAAAATAGACAACATTAGAACAGCTCAGGGACCCAGATCAGCTCAAGGCCCGCAGGCAAGCTAAAGGAACCCAACACAAGCTCAGGGTGCCACGTCGGCCCAGGGAGTCTCATGCAAGGCCAGTGGGCCCCAGGTCAGCTCAGGAACCACTGCACAAGCTCAGGAGGCCGCCATACCGACTCAAGAGGTTCTTCAGACAAACTATCGGAGTCCGCTTATTTCATGCTTCATATTACAGTTAAAGCTGTGGTTACCCAGGGGGCCTACCGCAGAAAAGTGGTGGGAGACGGGGAAGACGATGGCCTCTTGTTCCCACCACTATGTTGGGACATTTACCCTACAGAGATGTAAGGGTCTCTGACAGCTAATTTGGACATCAATATATATTCATGGCCCTTAGTGGCATTTCTAGCCACGTGTATGGTTGAAAATGTGGTAGGGGTGGATAGATGAAATATTTTGTTCAACACCCGGTGGGCCTCCGAGCCACCTTCGCCATGGTGGGGGTGTTCGAACACCCCCTCGAACTCGGCACCTATGCGGGATAGCGAAAAAGCGATGGCTGGTTCATAAAAATTCATGAAGAAACTATAATAGTCACTTTTTGGCTCAGGTCAATATAAAGGTCATGACAGGTCGAAGAATGTGACATGTTAGAGAAGGTGGCGGAGACTCACTGGGCCTTAGCGTCTGATAGAGTTGAGCAAGAAACATTTTTGGCACCATTCGCTTCCTCTCGTTACAGCAAATCGAATTATGTATAATGTGACTGTACTAGGCTAAAAATAAAAAAATATCCTGACCTGAGGTCAGGTCAAGGTCACCATATGATCTGACATAGTCAATATGCATATCAGTTGACATAAAATAATAATCCAAAAGTAATGGTATAAAAGGTAACATCGTCATTTCATGCAAAGTTATTGATCCAGTCTGAAAACCTGCTTAGGCAGCCCAAGATGACCTCTCAGAGGTCACAGGTAAAAAATTACAACATTAACCTGGAAAGGGGCCCAGAATACTGCAATTGGGAGAAACCAAAGTTATTCTCTTCTGTATCTACACAAATACAGCCCAATTCCTGTTTTTCCCGTGCATTTCCAATAGAGAGGTCACGATCTGTATCGGACACCAGGTCATGGATTAAAAAAGACTGGAATATATTTTTTAGCAGCCGGTGGGCATATCAAGTGGCATGAGATTCAATTGAATATGTTAACCCTGTTCTAACTTATGCTACCTTAAACTTTTATGGAGGTGAGGTCACTTGACCTGCCCTGGTGACCTAACCTGAAGTGACATGACCTTAAAATTTTCAGGAGAAGTTTCAGAATTAATGAACGATAAGGTACACCTGGTACGGTGGCGCGAGGCGCCACCGTTTTTTGTGTCACCGATAAAACCTGAGGGAGGGTGTTCAAAAACCCCCCCCACCGGGGTGAGGGTTAACAAGATGGGAATCTGTTTCTAAAGAAATAATTTTCGTGCAGAATGCATGCCAAATTTGACATATGTGAAATTACGAATACTCAATTTGTGCATGATTAGGGACCATACCCCAAGTACGTACAATTTTTTTGTACCTGTGGTCGATCTTGCCGTGTATCATTCAAGCAGTCCTAAGAAATTCAAATATTTGTCCTTTCTGTACGTTTGGTCGCTACAAGTGAAATCGCCTGAGCAACATGAATGTTTAGTATATGTAATAAAGATTCTTTTCCGGTTCTTAATTAATTCATCTTTTCACAATTACCAACAATTATATTGGACATAATAATTGTCTCATCCGTATCCATTGCCTAGCAACACTAGGTTGTGTGACCAGTTCGTTGCGCCCGCTTTTAATGCACCTTTTAGTCTGATCTGGCGGCCTCTTTGTGTCTAATGGACGTCCGCCCTGTGATCTGCCGCCTTCCATTAGGATGCATTATCCCACCCGATGTTACAGTTGAACTCTGGTATGGACCGTGTGAAACCATTAGCGTTATCTCAACGTACCCTTTAATGTTAACCGACCGACGTATTTTCTCACCCGATGTTACTAGATGAACTCAAGTATGAACCCAGTCATGTGCCCTAAAATGCATTAGCCTTATCTCGATGTACCCTTCCATGTAAGCGGCCACTTCTTTGAAATCCACCGTCTTCGTGGTATATAAACCCGCTGTTCTGCCCCCTAGTAAGCTCAGTGATACAGAAGACTTCAGTGTGACAACATCTCGCGAGTACTACGGGAAGGCTCTGCCAGTGCTATGTGACGACAGTGGTGCAAAGGTGCTGACCGGATAGAATGTTGGAACTGGTGCTGAGTTACGGCCTGTTCACAACGCCAGGCTAAACGTGGAATAAATTGGACTTAGGCAAAAAGTCTCTTCATCGCTCCACGACGAGGTCCTAACCGCTACGCTGCAACGACTCACAGCCACACCAAAGAGCCCATCTTGGTGACAGTATACAATGAAACACAAAACATCTTAATTAACACCAATTCTAACGATTATCAGAAAACTTTTTTCTATAAAACTCGCGATTAAAAGCAGCAACGCCTACTTACACGTCCGTACACGCTGACGTCTCAGCAAAGAAACACCACTGAGCGTGATAAACATAGTCAGCTGACTGGATTTCAATTGTGCTACCATCTAGGAGCATCGTTCTTACAATCGTGCGTAATGAGGCACTGGGCTTAATGTGGACAGTTTCATCTATTTGGAATTATTACATCGATTCGGGTTTCGTTAGTTTAGCAGTGGCGACCGTGATTCAAAGATGGTTCATACACCAACTGACGTCATAGTGACGTCATCAATTTGTTTTTCTATGAAATATCTCTCCGTCATCTTTGTCTATATTCTTTGAGATTATTGAGGGAAATGTTTGTTAAATATGTTAAAAGATCATATAGATTGATCAATTATATTGAACACAATTTCTAGTTTTTGATGTTATTATCAGGAATTTTGTGTAAAAGCTGCCTTCTTATCGTTTTTTCTGCAAAAATGGATTTTCTCGTGAAAACTACCTCTGACCAGAGGTTTCCTCACCATAAAGGCCAGGGGGACCATTGCTCCCACTTTGGAGGCCCTACACCTGACTCTCTCTCTCTCTCCCTTTATTGTGCCTGTCTCTTACGAGCATTTTCGCACAGAGAAATGACATGTACAACATTCGATGAGTGATGGTCGTAGGCGTAGGAACGGTAAAATTATCGGGGGGCCAGAGCCGCTGACATAAACTTGGACCATGCCTTGAAAAAGCTTTGCTGTGTGGCGAAATATTGGCTCTGGCGCTCCTACAAGCCCGCAGCCGGACAAAAATTCGAGAGGACGCACAAATAGAGATAAACACGAGCTGACGAGCAACATTATTTGTATTTTTCGGATATCGTAAAAATGCGTATCTGAATGGATCCTAGTCAGCCTAAGGTCTTAGAATTTGTTTTGCTGATGCACCCTTAGCTCGGAAGTGCCCTTTAATCACGTAACTGTGTACATTCGTTGTGAATTTTCTTCTGAATAAAAATACATTTCCTCATTTAGGTGTCTACCTAGAATGGTATAGGTTCACCCAGGGGCTCCGCCACGACTTTCAAGTTGGTGGGAAAGCTCATGAGGGCCTTCATCTGAAGGGGCCTCCTTTTTGAAGGGGGCCTCCTAGGCAGCAATGGCAGATCCAGCTTTCGGGGGCCAAAGAAATTGCCCAAAAGTTGATAGCAAAAAAGTTTTTAGAACGATGGAGCTAGAATCAATTTCTTCTCCTTCAAAGCGGTATAAATATTTCCACGAGACAAAATTTCCGAGCAAGTTATATGTTGCTGGTCGTTGAAGGGGGATACACTATTTTGGGTGTGGGGGCATAGGCCCTTGGCCCCATGAACGAGCCAATGTAAAGCACATTGATAACTCAATTATAATCCTCTATTGCAATCGGGGCCTCCCGTTGCTGCCAACGGGCCCTCCTCTTTCGACAACAACACTTCCTTGATCAACAACAGAGCCTCTTTTTGCGGCAAAGAGGGCCTCTTCTATTACAAAAGGGCCTCCTCTATGGGTACCAGGGCCTCTTCAATCGGCAAATGCTCCTCCTCTTTCGACAAACGGGCCTCATCTATCGACAAACGGGCCTCACCTGTCAACAAAGGGGCCTCCTCTATCGACACAGGGGCCTCTCCTATTGATAAATAGGTCTCCACTGTTACCACCAGGGCCTCCTACATAGGTGCCAGCGAAATTATATAGCCAAAGCTGGAGAGCTCTTAAGGCCCCCTGGATCACCCTTTGGGGTCTCCTCTCTCGCTACCAGGGTCTCGTCTATTGACAAAGGGCCTCCTCTAATCCTACCAGGTCCTCCTCTATCTCCACGGAGCGTCCTATTTCGCCAAGAGGGTCTCCTCTTTGGCCACCGATACCTATTCTTACGCCAAGAGGCCCTCCTCCATTGTCATTAGGGTATCTCATTGCTATCACCGGGGCCTCCTCTATCGCCAACATGGGCCTGTTTTGCTCCAAGAGGGCCTCCTCTTTAGCCAGCGGGGGACCTTTACTTTCACCAAGAGGGCCTCCTCTATTGCCATCAGGGCCTCTCGTTGCTGCCACCGGGGCCTCCTCTATTGCCAACAGTACTTCCTCGATCAACAACAGGGCCTCCTTTTGCGCCAAGAGCGCCTCCTATATCACCGAATCCTCCTCGAGTACTACCAGGGCCCCCTCTATGGGTACCAGGACCTCCTCTATCCCCACCAGGTCCTTCTCAATCTCCAAAGGTTAAAGCTATCCACGTTTATTTACGAGGATGAAGGACTTACGGCTGCGTCACCGGACAGCAAGGAGAGGCACTGATGGCAATAGAGGAGGCCCTCTTGGCCAAAGAAAAGGTCCCGCTGGCCATAGATAAGGCCCTGGTGGAGATAGAGAAGGTTCCTCCTCTTTCGACAAACAGACCTCCCTATCGACAAAGGGCCCTCTATCAACAAAAGAGCCTCCCCTATCAATAAAGGGGCCTCCTCTGTTACCACCAGGGCCTCCTACATCGATACCAGGGAGACTGTACAGCCAAATCGGTCTCCTCTATCGATATCAGTGCCTCCTGAATCGCCCTCAAGGTCCTCCTTGATCGCTCTTGGGACCTCCTGGATTAACTTCAGGGCCTGCTCTATCGCTAGCAGGGCCTCATCTAATGACAAAGGGCCTCCTCTGCTGCTACCAGGGCCGCCTCTATCTCCACCAGGGCCTCATCTATGGCCACTGGGACCTTTTATTTGGCCAATAGGGCCTCCTCTACTGTCATGAGGACATCTTGTTGCTACCAACTGGGTCTCCTCTATCGCCAACAGGACCTCCTCTATCGCCAAAAGGACCTCATGTATCGTCACTAGAGCCTCCTATATCACTGCCAGGGCCTCCTCTATAGCTATTATGGCCTTTAACAGGCCGAATTGTCTTTCCTTATGCGTTTTGCTGTGAAATTATCGTTTTTTCGGGGAGGGACCTCCAGCTGAAAATTGGGGGACTGTCCCCCTTTACCAAAGTTGGGGGACACGTCCCCCGTCCCCCCCGTGGCGGAACCACTGCGTTCACCTACTGAAAGTGCCCCAATGTTTTTTAGAATTTGAACTGTTGTTTTAACTTTTACAACTGCGTTTAGTTTGAATGTGCCCCTCGGTTAGAGACGCAGCCAAAGGGATGCAGAGAAACGTGCCCCTCATTGGTTCCCAGGCATTTGCGGATCTAGAAGCAACTTTTGGGAGCCAAACAACCCGTTTGGGTGGGCCAAATCGGGAAAAAATCGCGAAACTTTCCCTAATAGAACTTAACAAAGCGGGACATTCCCTTAAAGAGCCCCTAGATCTGCTCTGGGGGCTTTAGGCCAACTCAGGGCCCCGAATCAGTTCAGACGCTCAGCTCGGAAGAAATTGTGTGCCTATGTGAAGCAGCCCATGAAACCCCAGAGGTGCCTTAGTTTTCTCCAGCAGCAGGATTCGGCCAGACTGAGACACTCTTCAGCATATCCTTGGCGACGTTTTTTAAGCTAGCAAAAGTGCCCCTTTTCCTCAAAGGTGCCCCCTCCATGGTGCTGTGCCCCCCATACTGAGGCTCTGGCTGCGCCCCTGCTCAAGTTTCCGGGTTATTTTAGGGACATGAACGCTGGGTATCAACTGGCCCAAATCAAACAACTATTGGTTTTAGAACGAAATTTTGTTGTGAGCAGGAACTTCGAGTTTAACTAGCTAACGTCACTTTTTTCCGTTGTAGTAACACTCATCGTTGCTCCCTTACCTTCTTGCTGAAAAAAACTTTCGGATGTCCATTGTTTTTGTCGCTGTCACCAGCAACTGGAACGATGATACAAAACAAACGTTTGCACCACGTCTGCCCCAGCGCTCTGCCAATTGGTACAGGAAAATAATAAATCGTCGGCTGATGTTTCCATTCTTGCAAATCACCGCGGGTTCTCGCGCGCCTCCGAGCACCGCGAGATGACGTTTCCGCGCGAGCTCAAAATTCAGCTGAAGCAATTCCTCCATTCCTCTCCCGAGGTGCTAGTTACGGGCGATTAGAACTTCACTTTTCATCGGCTGAGTCAAGCCCAGTTAGAGCGTATTGGGCACGGGTCCAGTTACATTTTTCTATATGCTGGGACACTAATGAATTACTCATTCTTCATTTTTAATGATAAATATCACCGCAATCATTTTCAGCATAATATGGTTAAATTTGTGGATGACCATCTACCTCAAAATATTGGAGGGGGGCAGCTCTATGGTCTGGCCCCCCAACAAGAATATTGGGGGCATGGCCCCATGTCCCCCCGTTCCTACGCCTATGGTGATGGTCAATTTCACAACTGATACAATTTCTAGACAATGCTCCAAATTCTGCTATCGTTTTAATTAAAATTTATCTTAAACAATTCAAGACCGCGTTTAAATTCTTCTAAGCTTCCATAGTCCACGAGAGACTGGGGCAGCTGGTTCCAAGAGGCGATCGCTGCAGGGTAGAATGAGTCTTTGTATGAATTTACGTAGCCCATCGGTCTGACAAATCTCTGAGTGTGGCCTCTTTTGTTGGTGTTGGCTGGTCTCAGATGATGAGTGGGCAGGTCTACTAAACCATTGACTGACCGGAATAACATGGTTGCTCTTGCTCGTACTCTTCGTGTTTTGAGCGTTTCAAGGTGAAGTGTCTGGAGTATGGAGATGACACTGCTCCTTCTGTATAACAGTGGTTGACAGATATTAACCCTTGCCCCGGTGGCGGGTACGAGCCACCTTCGCCCTGGTGGGGGGCTAAAAAAGACGTCCCCGACGATCTCAAAAACTAAGAGAGCTAGAAAAAAGCGCAACGGCAATCGAAAGCTCTTCGAAAATGATATCGAAAATACTTCGGTCATTTTTCTTGTCAGGTCAATATCAAGGTCACCAGAGGTCAAAATAGGTCAAAATCGCTAATATGAGGTTTACTAAGAAAACCTCATATATATCAGAAACTATGATAGCCAGAAACATTTTCCAACACCATTAGAAAGCTCTTGAGTTTCTCCTTCAAAACAGTGGCATTCTTTTTCGTGTCAGGTCAAAGCCTAGGGAGTTACAGGTCACTGAATATTGGGCATATTCTTGGGAATGTCCTGTAGGATTCAACTTGGCCACGTAAGGCCTTATTCAATCTACCAATCGAAGGAAAGAAGTCGACGATGATAATTGTGCAATTTATTGATGCAATTGCCAAACAGCGGATGAGAGACGAAAATGATAACCGACAACAGCAGTGCAAATATTTACAAATGGGAACATATACCCATTCCAATGGGAAATAACAAAATCCCAGAGAAATACGTAACACTCGATATGAACGCGTGTAGAGTGAGTGAGAGCGTCAGTGATTGGGAGAGCGTGTAACGGCGAGGAATAAATCGCCGGCAGGTTCGATGCCGTAATTGACAATGAATTCAGCGACGGCTGCAAACCGAAATCGGACTTGCAGTGAGCAGGGATCTGCTCAGTCAAGAGTGCAGACCCAATGACACGACGGTATTGTCAGTGTAACTGGGAGGGAACGAAACACTCCAGGGAGTGGCCCTGGCGAGTGATCGCAATGCAGCGGTGGAGGAGTGGACCAGCCCAGAGAGTAGCCCTGGCGAACTGACCGGTGTTGTCAGTTAGTTAGTTAAGGGCTTTTTATAAGGCGTTCTGTGCAAAGCACCTTTGCCCGCCTCTAAAGTGTGGGGGGAGAATTTTCCGGGAGGGGTGTTTACTTTAATGTCGCAGAACAAAGGGACGAATCTTATTTCAAGGAATGGGTCGCGAAGTGTAGCAACACTTGCGAGGGAAGGGGATTGCTACGGCAGAGATGCGGAGCCTGGGGCACATGTAGGATTTAAAAGGGTACGTGAAGAGTCTTGCCAGCGTAAAGATTAGTTTTTGAATTTTGTTCCTTGTTATCGAATAACCGTTGGCTTACTTTACTCAAGTTCCTCCATTGAAAAAGAATAATTTTGGGTTATTAGAAATACCCGCAAGCACTATGACGTGATGCCGCGGGTCTTTATCCTGCAACCAGGAGGTGAGGTTACAGCACCCTCTCTGGCTGGGTAGCCGCCGCATAGGAGGGGAGGCAGGGGGCCTCTTCAGGACCTATCACTAATCGGAGGGGAGGCAGGGGGCCTCTTCAGGACCTATCAGGGACCTAGGTGGCTATTAGCCTTGAAAGGGTCCTAACTAGGACCTAAGTTATTTTAAGGTAGTGTTTTATGGGCAGGTGCCGTGACACCTTTGCATAGACGCAGCCCGTGGAGGGTATATGTGGGACCTCACTGCTAATTAGCGAGGGTGAAAGACAGTCTACTGGCCGTACGTTTAGGGATTTTGGCAATGAAGGACCGATAGGTCCAGTCAAAGCCCTCACCCAAGAACCAGAGGTTCAACAAGTGAGGTCACCCAGGCTAACCACCGCTCGGGTTTCAGGCCGAAGAGAGAAATGATAGTTGAGAAAGATGCGGGACGGGACTGAGGAAAAGGGGTACTAGGTGGCCGGAATCCTAGAAACCAACACCACCTAGTCCGATAGAGATAATATTTACAGGTCAGCTGTGGAAACAGCGTTAGGCAGGGCTGGTACCAGCAACAGCGCTCGGAGCAGGTGGTCACAGGAACTCCAGCAGCCGCCAACAGCAGTCGCAATAGGCAGCCGGGCGTCGGACGCCAGACAACCAGACCTGTCGGCAGAGCTCAGAACGTAGTGTTAGCGTCTCCGTGTAGGTGGCAGCACTGCTGCGGTGTTGTCATTAATTAGTTAAGGGCTTTTTATAAGGCGTTCTGTGCAAAGCACCTTTGCCCGCCTCTAAAGTGTGGGGGAGAATTTTCCGGGAGGGGTGTTTACTTTAATGTCGCAGAACAAAGGGACGAATCTTATTTCAAGGAATGGGTCGCGAAGTGTAGCAACACTTGCGAGGGAAGGGGATTGCTACGGCAGAGATGCCGAGCCTGGGGCACAGGTAGGATTTAAAAGGGTACGTGAAGAGTCTTGGCAGCGTAAAGATAAGTTTTTGAATTTTGTTCCTTGTTATCGAATAACCGTTTGCTTACGTTACTCGAGTTCCTCCATTGAAAAACAATAATTTTGGGTTATTAGAAATACCCGCAAGCACCATGACGTGATGCCGCGGGTCTTTATCCTGCAACCAGGAGGTGAGGTTACAGCACCCTCTCTGGCTGGGTAGCCGCCGCATAGAGGAAGAGAGAAGGGTTATAGAACAGATAGTGTTAGGGAGGGGTGTGAGTTGGTTAGTTGTTAGTCTTAGATGTGGTTAGTATAGTTAGTAGTCCTTAAGTTAGGGTTAGTTGGTTAGCAAATATGAACGGATGGTTAGGTAGGGTTAGTTGGTTAGTTGAACTTTTTTTGGTTTTGTTTTGTTTTGTTTTTTGTTTTTGTTTTTTGTTTTTGTTTTTGTTTTGTTTTTTCCTATGGTGGGAGTTATTCTGAGTCTACCGTACCTTAGGACCAGATAGTTAAAACCTATTTCAGTCCATAGGCACCCATGCATAAGGGTGTTTCCATTTTCGCTAATAGCTTCCAAGCCAAACAAGATACAGCCATAGTTTATGCACCATTGCAATCCTCTCGTCAATATGAATCGAATGATATATGATATTGCTATGCCAGGTCAAATTTAAGAATTTGACCTGACCCAGGTCAAGGGTCTGACCCAACTTGACCTGGTATAGTCATGATGTATATCATTTGACTTCCAGTGACTATACAAACACTTTGGTGACAAAATAAAAGCTCTATCTTATTTTATTCAAAATTTATAGATAAAAACACAAAAAATGCTTATTTGACCTAAGGTGACCTTTTAAAGGTCACAAGTCAAAAATTTTGGCATCAGCTTCAGAGATGGGCTAAGAGCAAGTCGCAACCGATGTTTGAAGTTGGTTCCATCCATACTTACTGAGAAAAGCTCATTTCGTGATTTTCCCCATGTATTGACAATGGGAAGGTCATGCTCTGCACATGACCTTAGCTCACCAATATAAAAAATCCCGGAACAAATGATGTAGCTCCTGGTGGGCCCAATATGTGGTATGAGTTTCAACTTGATCGATTAACCCTTCTTTTAGTTATGCGGTCCTAAGTATTTTTGAGGTGAGGTCAATTCACCTGGCCTGGTGACCTGACCTGATATGACCTTGAGCCAAAATTTTCAGGAAAGACGTAAAAATGATGAAGAAACAGCTATACCAAGTTTGGCGGCGCTGCGCGCCGCCGTTTTTTGGTCACTTTGGAAAAACCCGAGGGGGGTCTAAAAAGACCCCCCACCCGGGCGAAGATTAACACTTAAACCAACACAGCAGGCAGATGAATGCGTTTCGACAAAATTTTCTTCTTCAGCATCTTTGGTAGAAGGGATAAGGAGCCGGTCATCAAGACATGCAGCAGTTTCATCGTTTGGATTTTTGTGCAAAATTATCGTGCTATCATTATGTAGATCATGTCCGTAGGAACTACAAATATAACGAGGATGATATAGAGAAGGGATTTATACAAGGCATTCTGTTATGCTGTAAGGCTCTAACGAACAAAGAACCTGATAAACTACCTAGAAGATACATGAACGTCTTGAAGAGCCTTGCCAATGACCCGTCAATAATCATTACTCAAGCGGATAAAGGGGGAGGAGTTGTGATGTTGGATAAGGCTGAATACATAAACAAAATGAAGAATCTCTTACAAGACACAGATAAATATGAGAAAGAAGCTTCTGGATTTATTGGAAAACTCAGTAAGAAATTCAACCAAGAAGCAAGAAAACTGTTACAAAAGTCTGAAAAGGGAAAACAACTCTTTCACCTCCTGGAAGAGGCTTCTACCGCACCACGAATGCGCGGTCTTCCAAAGCTGCACAAAACAAATATACCGATGCGTCCCATTACGTCAGGGATTGGCAGTGCTCCTCATCGTATCGCCAAAGTATTAGCAAGACCCCTATCAAGCTCGTTGGGTGCCGTCAGCGACGCACACCTCCAGAATACTGATGACCTCATGATGAAAATTAAGGACATCGACTTCTCAGATAAGTTTCTAGCCAGTTTTGATGTTAAGTCATTATTTACGAACGTTTCAGTAGAGGGGGCAATGAAAGCTATTGAATCCGTAACAAAGAACATGAACCCTGACCAACTGCCCTTACCAAAACAAGACTATTTAAAATTGCTAAAAATGTGCATGAATTTTGGTGGTTTCACTTTCAACTCGGATGAGTACTTTCAACACACTGGCCTTGCGATGGGTTCACCGTTAAGCCCAGTTGCTGCATGCCTATACATGCAATGGCTTGAAAAAACATCATTACCTAGAGATAATGGGGTCAAATGTGATCTGGGCTCGATATGTCGATGACATATAGTCGTAGTCCCCAATGATATGAACTTAGAAACTAAACTCAATCAACTAAACTCAGTTGATCCTAAAATCTAGTTCACCATTGAAAAAGAACATCAGAGAACTCTAGCTTTCCTTGACCCAGAGATTGTTAGGAATGCCGAAGTTAAATTCAAAGTATATCGAAAGCCAACGAACAAGGAATGCCACGTACATTATTACTCAGGTTACAGTGATAGGGTGAAGCGAGGAGTAGTATTAGGATTTTTTCTTAGGGCCTTCCGTATTTGCAGTGATGAATACCTGCAAGAAAAGATAGAACATATTATGACCTCATTCACGAAGCTAAAATATACAAGAGGATTTCTTATAAATATGAAGAAGAAAGCTTTAGATATAAGAAAACGATCTGCAAAATCCAACAAAAAGGAACAGATACGATGTGTTACGATACCTTACTCCAAACCAGCTGAAATTATTGCAAACAAACTTGAAGAAACGGTTGCAAAGTAGCATTTTGTTCCGGTAAAAAACTTATTAGCATTTTAGCGAAAAAAGAAAGATCAGATGACCCAGAACCAAAAAGTTTAGTGTACCAGGTGCCGTGCGGGTCGTGTGCGAAATCATACATAGGTGAAACAGGAAGGGGTCTAAAAACAAGATTAAAAGAACATAGAAGAGACCTTCGAAACAACTCAGAATTCAGTGCATTTGTCATACATTCCATGAAAACAAATCATCTACAAAACTGGGATAGAGCTAAAATTCTAGCAGTTTGTAAAAACAAAGATAATAGGAGAGCTACAGAAGCAGCACATATAGCTAAAAATGATACTTTTAACCTTAGGCCAGGCTTCCTGAAATGGGCAAAATCTGCGGCTGTATTAGGAGTTGGTTAAGCAAAGAGAGAGCAATAATAATAGTTTATATGATAATAACAAGAAGAATAATGATGAACAATAAAAATAGAACATTATTTAGAACAGTGATCAATCTAGAATGCCTCGAAGTTTGCTTGTATACATTATAAAATAATTCAAGAAGCATTATTGGAATATCCTCAAAAACGGTGCCCTTATAGTTCTGTCACACGATAATTTTGCACAAAAATTCAAACGATGAAACTGCTGCATGTCTCGATGACGGGTTCTTTATCCCTTCTACCATAGATGCTGAAGAAGACAATTTTCAGAGGTCAGAAAAAGTCCGAACGTGCCAACATAGTTGGGGAAGATTTTCAGCTGCCGGGGAGTCTAAGCATTTTCTTTCTTCCTCTACTGCAGTATTTCTGGTCTTCTGACATGTGAACATTATGTCTTACTTTTACTCATGTGGTACTTTTGAGCTGTGGATTTTCCGACTTTGTGGACTATTTGACCATTGGACATTTAGATAGTTATTCATGGGGACGTTCTAGCTTTGACTCTTTGTTCTTGAGGTCGAATTAAAATTTTGACTATTTGAACAGTTGACTTTTTAATATCGCGTGAATTCACATATCTGTAGTCCTTCTGCTTCATTATTTTTACTGGCGCTAGCACTAGCAAAAAGACTGCTTTCAGCCATTTTACACGAATCAGAAGCCGGGGAACTTCTCGAGGGCGGTCAATCTGGGGAATCTGGGGATATGTTTAAGTCAATCCGTTCGCACCCCGGTGGAAGAGTTGGGGTAAGTTGGAGCTCTGCTGACAAGCTGGTGTTATAGAGCACAATGCAAAAAGTGCGCCAGACTCGTCTACATAGTTGCTTGGGATGTGGATTCGTGGACTCTATTGCTTTGGTTGGGGATTTGAACCTCGCGGTGAATAATTATTATTATTCCTTTACTACACTGATTATTATGGTCTTGGTAGTATAGAGTAAGGAAACTGGGACTGGTTGGGGGCGCATAATTGATGCGCACACGCGCAGCACTCGATCCTATACTGGTTTCATATAATTCCTGTTATTTTTCCAGAACCTTTAACCCGCGCGGGGCTGGGGGGCAAATTTTACCCCCCTCGCGAATTTTTGCGATATCTCAAAAACGGCGGTGCGCAGCGCCACCATATTTTCAGTACCTTTTCTTACATAAATTTTACACATTTCTGCCTAATAAAAATGAAATCGGTTGAATACTTTTTGAGAAATAAGCAAAAATGTGACGTCACTACACGCGATTTTTGTTCCAAAATCGCGCAATGTTTAAAGAGCTGCTGAAGCTACAGTTCTGAACCGATTTCCAATTTTCTTGCATCAAACGATAGGCATTATTGTGGTCTTCAAAATGGCTATCTCGGATTTTCAAAATTTTGGTTTTAGAAAAAATATTTTTTTTAATTTTTTTTGAAAGTTACAAAATTTCTAAAATTTTCAAGATGTTTCAAAAACCAGAATTTATTTGGTAAAACACCATACAGTGCATATGCATGACAAATTTTGAGTCTCTAGCTTTATAACTTTAGCCTTGAGAGCTGCGAAAGCTCAGCGACTCACGCTCTGATTTTTAGGGCTGATCAATACTGTCTTTATTTAGTGAATCATAGTGACGCAGGATGACTCAGGATGACCTCGTACACGCTTTACACTACTTTTATAGTGTTCCTGAGACAAAACAGGTCCAAAATCATGTGTCATTTGGCAAAAAGTATGAACTTAAGTTGACCTCTGATGACCTACCTTGACCCCGGCTGTGCAAGTTGAGACCAGAGTATTTCAGATATGATTCTCTGAACATCATAGCTGAATTCTGCATGCAAAATGGCTCAAAAACATGTATCGTATGACCACATTTGGATACAAAAATATGGTGACATTTAGTGACCTCATCTTGACCTGACCCGGTCATGCCACCAGCCTAACGGTCTCAAAGCACCTTGCTGCATTCAAGTGAAGGCTTTCCATGAAGTATGAAGCTCATAGCTTCCATTGCCTGATCTCCGTAGCATTGCAACCTCAAAAACCACGCTTTTGACAGCTGACCTCAGTTTGACCTTGACCTTGACATCAAACTTTAAATTAAGTACATATTTTTAGTTGTTCGTGATGAGATCTTTCGAGTGGCGTTTGAATTTTCCAAATCGGACCATTAGTTCGGGAGATAACAGGGGGTAAAATTTACACCCCCCAGCCCCGCGCGTTCGGCTGGAGACCTCAGCCCCGCGCGGGTTAAAAAGTGGGGCCTAGAGTGAACTTTCAGCTGGGTATTGACTGACCAATGCTCAAAATGGGTGACAGGGGGAACATAATAAAATTATTTACCTATTAGACATTTTGTAACATCTCAAGGTAAGCATGCATTACTTTAGGTACCTACCTACCTTCTTGCAAGTAAAACTCAAGTTTGCTTTGATAGCTTATGTGTTTCAATGGGCACAGTTGAAACTTACAGTCAGCATCTCATGCCGTGTGTAGGAAGTGCCTGTATATTTAAATTTTTTGTTGTCTTTCACTCACCATTTATCATCAAGCTGAAACTTGCAAACTTTTAAACCAGCCAGTTTAGTTCTATGATTTGGAAAAATAAACTGAACTTTGCAATGGAACTATATGTTTAAAGAAATTAATGATTCGCTCTTACTCTTTTCGGCACGACTCATTTTATCTAGGTATAAATTTTAGAATTGTTAGAGGATTTGAATTTTTTGGTGTTTGAATTTGTTTTAGACTGCCTTTGAAGTTCTTGGATCAAAGCTAAATTTTGAAAAAATGTGGTCCAATTTTTTTCATTTTTATATTTCAGACCAAATTTAGATTTCATGCACAGATTTTGAATGAAAATGTTAGAAAACGTGTAAATACAAATTTTGAAAACAATTGAGCTTAAACTACGAGAGATATTGGGTTATACATGGAAGCCTTTACGAGTGTGTCAAACATTTATATGCCCATAACTTTTGAAATTGCCAACAGATTTTAAATTTCTTTTGTGTGTTGGAATCAGTGTCACATATTTCTTAAGAATATGTATGAAGAGAACAATCGTTTGACCCCCAAGAATTTAGAAATTTTAAAACATTTTGGGCTATTTTACACCTGAAAAATTTCATAGCCTGAAGACCATCTAAACTAATTTTGAACAACATCCCCTAATAAATACTAAACGTTTATTACTTGAATGTGACAAATAAAGGCCATCTGCTCAGGCTTCTGCTCCACAAGCTATAATTACCAAATAACCTGGGGAACATTCCTTTCATCTTGGGGCATCAACTGGTCTGCGTTGGGCAACCAAATTACTTTTTCTGGCCTCTGACAATTTGTGTCAAAACGCGTTCATCTGCCTGCTGTGTTGGTTTAAAGGGAGATACGCGAAAAAATTTTATTGGTTATATCAAAAGGTTACAAAAAGTTGTCTCAGAAGTCCTATTCTCATTTTTGCGAATTCGGCCTGCAAATGCCTTAAAATTGCTCTCAAAGTCAACATTTCTAGACTACTTTATTGGTACACCTCATATCGATGTTTATGACGTCCACATGGCTAAGGCTATCAATTTCTCTAGGAATTAGGCCATATCTATCCTAAACATTGATGTAGAACTTTGGGCTACTCCAGAAAAAAATTACTTTAGAAAAACAACATTCCAAAACTCTTTTGAAACAGAAATATAGGGCTTAAAAGAAATCACAATTAACCAATCATAAGCCTAGGAATTCTCAAACCGGGGTCACCTGACCTATCTGACGCAAAAGTTTTGTCATCCTGGGGTGGAAGCAGAAAATGGCTCAAGACCCGAGGTACGAAACCGCTGAAGACTTGAGTAATTATGTTTTTCCGTTTTTAGGGCAAACTTCTTCATTTTGGAATTTTTGAAAGCTTTTTAAAATTAATTCAAATACAAATACAGGAGGGCAAACATTTGTATAATAAAAAAACATCAGTTTTCATTTTTTAATAGTTTTCGAAAAGTAAGTGATGGGTATGGGCATGGGCAAGTGATGGGCATTTTATCGAAATCGTTAACCTATTTCGATAATAAGTGAGTGGCCTCCCAAAGTTTTGCCGAAGATACAAAAATAATTGATAGTTTCGTTATCAGGATTTTTCAAATAGCAAGAAACCACAATATTAATTTTTTCGCGTATCTCCCTTTAAGTGTTAATAACTGCTCCTTCTGCTGTAATCCGATGTGATGAAGCGCGCAGCTCTTCTTTGGACCGTTTCGATTGCAGATGTTTGGCATTTTATAGAATTTTCCCACACTGTCCCTGCATATTTCAACTGGGGGCGAACTAGAGTTTTGTAAGCAGCCATCCTTACGTGTTGTGGACAAGCAGAAATATTCCTCCGAAGGAATGCTAGCGTGTTACTAGCTTTTTGTGTGGTGTTCTTAATATGCGCCGCTCATGTTATCTTGTTGTCAATAGCTACGCCCAGGTATTTCGCTTTGTTGGTTGTATGTAAGCGCTGACCGTGGATGGTATAGTCAGTGATGATGATGGTCTTCTTGTTGGTGATCCTGATAACTTCACATTTATCAGGATTAAATTCCATTTGCCAGTCCTTTTCCCATTTTCGGAGTGAGTCGAGGTTCTGCTGCAGCTGCGCTGAGTCAGATGGAGCATTGATGGTCCTGTACAGAAGGCAGTCGTCCGCGAATAGTCTTGACCTTGATTTCACTCGCTGAGGAAGGTCATTAATGTAGACAAGGAAAAGCAGTGGCCCCAGCACTGTCCCCTGAGGAACTCCTGATACCAAAGGAGCTGGAGCAGACTGCTCTTCATCAACAACCACTTGCTGCGTGCGACCCTGCAGGAATGACTGGATCCATGTAAGGATTTTCCGGTGATGCCGTAATGTTGCAATTTGATGGCAAGTCTTTTGTGGGGCACTTTGTCGAAAGCTTTACTAAAATTTAGAGTAATAGCGTCGATTTGCTGAAGCTGATTTAGCCCCCGCGTAAGATCGTCTACAGTGATGATGAGTTGTGACTCATACGACCGCCGCTTTCTGAACCCATGCTGTTGGCTTACGATGAAGTTGTTGATCTCCAAGTGGTTCATAAGATGGCTGTGAATGATATGCTCCAGCACTTGACAGCAGATGAATGTTAAGCTCACTAGCCTGCAGTTGGAAGCAGCAGCAGCCTTGTCTCCTTTTTTAAAGTTAGGTGCGACGTAAGCCTTCTTCCAGTCTTCCGGAATCTGTGCCCTCTCCAGAGATTCTTGAAAGATGATGGTAAGTCCTGATGCCACTACAGCAGACATAGCATGTAGAAACCTGCTGGAGATCTGGTCCGGTCCTGTGGCCTTGTGGGGATTAAGATTTCTGAGGAGTTTTTGTACGCCAGGAGTGGACACGGAATATCAGGGGCCTCCTCATTGAGTAGTGGGCCCATACTCAGAATATTTGTGAGGTCTTCTTAAATAAAAACAGAGCAAAACTGTCTGTTGAGAATCTCTGCCTTCTCTCGAGGTGTTGAGCGTAGTATGTTATTTTCTCGGAGAGGGCTTACACCGCAACCATCCGACTTCCTGCTCTTGATGAAGGAATAGAGCTTCCTGTTGGTAGTGTTCTCCGTTATCATGTTGGCTACGAAGTCATTTTAGGCTGTTCGACAAGCCGTCCTTGCCTCCTTCTATAGCCGCCGATACGGCTCCCAGTCATCCAAGCTGTTGGTCCTTCGTGCCTTTTGATGTGCCCTCTTTTTCTGCGACAACGCCGTTTCACCTCCGTGTTGCACCACGGTTTGCTAAACCTGATTGATGCTCGCTTGGACGGGACATGACGTTCGATCGCTGCGGTGCATGCATCCCTGAAACTTGTCCACATACCCTAAATAGAGTTTGTTTCAGCACTCGATGGTCTGTGCCGGGCATTGGTGACGTATGCCACCAGCTCTCTCTTCATTCCCTGCATATCCGCTCGGGACCATAGAAAAATGCGTCGGCTGACAGGTCTTCGCGGCTTTGGTGCGACGCTGGTTTCCACCATCACGATACCGTGATCACTGAGGCCGGGAAGACGAGAACACCGCGTGGTGAGCGACGGTCGGTTGGAGGCGAATATATCAAGGGTATTGTTGTTTCGTGTCAAGAAATCCACGAGCTGCTGACAGCCGGCATCCCTCAGTGTTTCGATGAAATTGGTGTTAATGCATGGATATATTGATGACCAGTAACTGTTTCATGTTCCCAGTTGATGTCGGGGAGGTTTGTATCTCCACCTATCCAGATGACGTGGTTTTTATGCTTTGCATGTAAGTCGATGATGGCATCGCACAGCCGCTGTGAGTAGTCGGTATTGTTATCAAGGCCCCTCAGAGTAGTCGCAATTGACTCAGAAGACCCCCTTTGATACTTAGTGTCTGCAATAGCCCCTTGAGTATCAAAGAGCCTAGCATCCCCACTTACAAAGTAAGCCTCCTAATTGGCCTATGCAGGAGGCCCCATTAGCTATAACGGAGGTCTCATGACGGTCTACCACGAAGACCCGTTTACATAAAAAGGAGGGTGTCAAAACGGTCAATTTTTGGGATGATAAAGCGACGTCCCAGGGAACGGCCTATTCAGTTCGCCGCCTTACTTATAAAGGAGGCCATTTCAGTGGCCAAGGTGGATGCGGCTTATCAGCAAAGGAAGGCCCTAACGGACAGAATAGGCCCTTACATAGTAACGCAAGTCCCTTAACAATCTAAAAAATGGAGGCCGTCCAGAAGCTGAGAGCCCCTCTCAGGAACCAGGGATAGGAGGCCCCCTTCGTCACTGGGCCACCATGGAAAGAACTGCATGAGGACGACCCTGGAAGAAATACGCACAAAGTCATGATTGGGAGAACGTTTACTTGAGGTATCCGGTTAGTAGTTTTTCTTCCGTCTCACCATTTTGAATAATTTTATTTATAAACAGCAGTTTATATGTAAGTCATCGGGCTGAGGTAGAACGAAGAAAAACTTTGAGATGACAATTCCGGGGATCTGAATATTTCCACAATGTCAAGCTATTATCATGAGTAACCACGAAATCAAAAATATTACAAACGACCGTCTTAACTAAACCGCTTCGATTTCGCATCCTTAATGCACTCATCACTCGCGATTGATTCGCCGATAAAAGATCTAACAAATAGACAGCGCGCCCATGGAGAGTTTCAGGGCTGGCACGCACCCCTGAAGGCAGTACCTCTTCCGCCTCGCGTAAGGCATACACAACATTCTGCAGGGACCGCCTGCGACACGACGCCGTTATCAAAAGCCTAAAAAACGCATGAGAATGATGCGCCATAATGAAAATGCGAGGAGAAAGGGGGAGGCCATGCCCAATCCTCCCCCGATATGTCAGGGTCCAACCACGCGAGCGGCTTGACTCGGTAAATTGCATTAACCTGTACTATTTAACTCATGACACAGTGGTTCCTGGTGCCAAAACACTGAGGGTCGACTTTGGCTTGAGCTCGAACCGGTTATGCCGCAATGTGATGTTCGGGCCGACAGAGGGTCACGCCCTTGTGGCTTTGCACGTGTGTCGAGTTTCGCTAATGCCCCCGCCCAGCTCGTCGATGTGCATTTCAAAATTCGAATTGATGGGCCATAGATGGTAAGGATCTGGTCGAGGACATGTATTACTTCGGAGATATAAGCTTTTTTCACCAGCTTATTGCCGATCAATCAACCAGAAAAACGTTTTTATTAAGATAAGCACAGGAACGTTTCTGTTTCTAATACGCACATTGACAGGGATCTGAGCATCATTCAATTGACGAGGGGATACACGCCCCCCCAAGATCTCTTTTCGAGAACTACGCCTAGATAGGGCAAAAAAATTAAACAGTGCTTGATGGCCCATCCGATTCCCCATAGAAAACATTTGGACCCATTTTTGCCAGCTGTTAGATTCAATCACCAGAGGTCTAGGCATGCCAACATAGGGATAATGTAATTTTGGTATAAATTTTGTCCAAGTTGTTCCTCGTTTGGCTGTTTCGAAGGCAACTCACCAAAGTCCCCGAGGGACTTGTCACGGAGAGCCGACCCCACCACCCGAACGAGCAAATTCCTACAATTGAAGCAAGCTTAATTTAGACGCCAAAGTTTAACGTCCCATTAAAGCGCGAGGACGGCCGCCCTGCTTCAGGTCACCCTCTCACCAGTCAGTTGAAAACAAACCCACGTCGGGCAAACACTTGAGCGCTTGAGCGTCCCAGGGGAACCGATCCCAAGCCCGGACAGGCATCGTTACCGCACGCGCCTGAGCAGCGGGCTGGAGCCCAACGCTCTACCAACCAGCCAACAAGGCAGAAATAAATGAATGTTCTGTCATTCATCTGAACCGGCAGAGCAAAACAAGCTAAACGACGAACTTCGCAGCAAGTTTAAGCGAGTCGATATATATGACCTTGCTAGGGCACAATTGATGATTTTCCTTCAATGATAACAGCTGCGTCAAATGAAGTCAAAACGCACATCATTTGATTTAAAGGATTAATTGAACCTAATGCCGTTAAAACAAATGTTTTCCACTCCCATTTATTATCAAGTTATTCAGTTTAAACCATTTTTCCCACGTAAATCTTAATGGAGAGGTTGGGTGAGTCATACCTGGCCTTCGGTCATCGATATAAAAATAGCGGAGCATAGTTTAGAACTCGGTGGGCCCATTGTGTGATGAGTTCTAACTGATAGGTGCACCCTGTTATGACTTACGCGATCTTTTGCATTTTTAGGTCAGGTCACTTGACCTGACCTGAAATGACCCCAACTTAGAATTTTTCCCAAAGTTAAAAAAATGATGAGAGAAAAGGGGTACTAAGTACGGCGGCGCGGGGCCACGCCTTGTTTCTCTCTCTCCAAAACACTGAGAGGGGGTGGTTACCTGCCCCTCCCGTCAATCCGCGTGTTAAAAATGACAAGGGAAGGTAGGCTCAACCCTTTGAGATTGGTGGAAATAGGCCAATACTTTTGAGTTTATGACACCACAGGCACCTTTAAAAACATGTTTAGCATTATGTAAAAATCCTTAATGATGCACAGAAAAAGCCTCCGAAATCTATTCGATAATATATCGATGTGCAATGTATTCATACATTTGTCTGTGATTCCTTTGTCTTCGTTCTTAAAAAAAGTAGGTGAAGTGAGTATAGAAGAAGTGTTCTGCTTCATCCATTACATCACCTCAAATGTGATGGTTTATCTGCTTGGAAAATTCAAACCCTCCATCAAACAAATAAAAACAAATAGTTCATCGTTATTTTGTAACATAATGCAAGGAAATCGGGCTGGTAAGTTGGGAAAATCGTAAGAATATTTAGTTTTACATGGAGTCACTTAATTGATGAGAACGGTAGAAAAAAGAAAATAATTCGATAAAACGATTTAATAGTACTTTTTTCATCTTTCAAACCATTAATTCTTTTGTTCAATCGTCAATGGCTTAGTCAAACAAATCTTCAAGACTGCAGATAAAGCCTTAAAAGCACATTCGCCAAGCGCGTTCTCCAAGCTCAAGCGTAATTCAGCTGCGATTACTTCGTTTTTCCCAGCGCTGAAGCTCTTATTGGGAAGGTGATGTGCAAGGCCTCCTGGAAACACGCAGCCTTCGTATGTAGGTGTGTGGTCATTATTTTGTCTGGAAATTGGGTATGATATACTTCAACTGATGCCGCTACTCGTGGGTTTCAGCTCGGTATTCACACCTATTAACGGATATGTGGGTTTTTCATAAGCGTAACGGTAGTGTCGCATATATGACCGGCTGAATCGAGGGCGAACATTTAGCCATTTTCAGGGGAGGCTCCGCAGACGCTACACCCCCACTCAGCAATGAGAATCTTACCGAGGCCAAAGCTGAAACGACAGGACGACTCTGGGTCAAATTTCAGCACAAATAATCATATGTTTCAATTGCGTTGCCGGTGAAAACTTGGGCGAAAGGACACACAATACCTGCTCCAGCCCTGGCGGCAACGGGAAGATTAAAGCGCCAGGAAGCAACCCTGGGTGAACATAAAGCCATGATATCAGAGAACCGGCCGAGACTTGCACTCCTATTTCAACACTCCAGGGGCCCAGCAATCCCACCCAGCAACGCATCCCCGGCTCCATCGTGCCATCAAGATTACTGTAGTTCCCAAGATATGAGCGCGGGGTTACATTATGTCCGGCACGATGCAGCCATTTTCTTCCCACAAATCGCCATCCGTCCTCGCATTGCATAAGTTGGAAACGGGTGGAGTTTGCCAGCGATAGCCAGGAAGCAAAAACGCAATTATTCAAGTTGATATGTTTAGGCTTTCCGTTTAAGTTGATATGCATCTAGTCTGCCGCAAGGTTCCGTTTGGGTGGTTTCGTTTAGAAGTTTCAGCCTCATTTTTACCTATTAAATACCAATCAATAGGAAGTGCAGGGTCAGGAGCAAAATTCGTCCACGTTAATAATAGTGGTAGCCTGGTCCGGATTTAGGCTTTTTTTCTTCAGAAAGTAACGGATCGTTGTTCATTAAATGCATTTTAAAGTGTTGATTACGATGCGCCTACCGGAAATACAATTCTCTAAAAACTTTTCGTGGCCCACTCGAGTTGAAGGTTTTGTATTTGGCCCAATTTTCTACCTTTAACATACCATCAACCCACATTACTTTCAAACGAGCGTGCAAAAAAGGCACCGCTGGTAGTTTGGTTCATTGAACCCATTATCATTGGTTTTGCTAAGCTATAACTTGCACAACGATAACTATTATTTTTGCTTATTATCTCCGCTTTCGGTTGAGTTTGCACTGATTCTCCAGCAGATGGCGCTAGCAGTGATATTGTGGGTGAATACTGATTTCAGTGGGGACCGGGGGGGAACAGCAACGAGGAAGGTGAAAGGCAATCGCGAATAGATTCGTAGTTAAAACGTACGTGCAGAGTTGTTTCACAGCAAAACCGAAGTTGTTAACACTTCCTCAGGTATTTTAAGCATGCCATGTCCAAACATGCTGCTGCTGCTGAAGTCCCGACCATAACCCTTCCAGCAAGAGACGCAGGAACAGTGGGGGCTGTGGTGGTATTGCTGCACCCAACTTTCAGAGTGTGAGGCAGCTCTAACCCTGCCTCTCCCAGTTTGAGCTGATTCGGAGCCCTATTAACATTTAAGTGGATATGCCTAATCACCCCCGGCTATACCAAACGCGGAAGCCCCTTCCTCCAACTTACACCTTCCTTCTGACCAAAATAGGTCTTCACATGTGGAGCTTGACCGACCGAATGAGCGGATGGTGCCGATCTGATCCTGCAAAATCCCTTCCAACAGAGGGAGAGTTGGCGACGCCGCATGACCCTAGGCAGTTGGTGCGTCGTTAAACCCTAACAATTATCACCGACTGAATTCTTCCGTATTTTCGCCAAAAAAGAATTCCAGCAACTCCTACTTTGACTGAAGTGCGAGGGGATTGGCTTTGAGGCTAGTGACCAGTAACAGTCTCCTCTGACAAATTGGAGGTCGCTAGGCCCGGAGGAGAATTATTTATCTTACAGTATTGATAGGATTGATAATTTTAACGTTGTGGTCCAGCAGAAAAAATCGACCGGTTTGGCATTGTGCGATTTTTTTACAAACATGGCATTGGTCACCAGGATGCAGGACTAGCAGCAATATGTTGTATGAAATCACAAAACAAGTTTTCCAACGTTTACGCACCTGTACCAGCTGCACGATAATAATCGGCAATCGATGATAAGCGATAATCATCGGCATAATCTAAGTGGTTACGTGATCCTTCCCTTTCAGTTCTCTGATCGAAATTGAAAGGGGAGGGAGGGTTATATCTGCAAGAAATAAAGCGAGTGAGTCTCATCGCAGTTTGGTGAGGTCATAGGTTTTTCCTTCTTATCGAAGAAATTCATGGAGGAGCGGAGCAACGATTAGTGCCGCTTCGCATTCCCAGCGAAGAATGCGAGAACAGCGGTATCGGAAGAAGTTATGGATGTGTGTGCCGCGAATCACCTCCATACACGTGCATATCAGGTTATAATTGAAGGAACTAAAAAAGTTTTGGGAAGAAAGAGTACAAAAAGAAGTATGAAAGAAGCTTGAAAAGTTTGTTGGTCATATTTCACCAACTTCGGCGAATTTTTCTCTCTTTGATAAAATGCTGTTTATAACCGAGTTCGAATAGCGAGGGGCAATGATGCGGCCGCTGATCAGCCAGGGGCATGACGACTTCAGACAGAAAGTTTCCGATCAGGTCATAGCGCCGATGGCAGGGGAGAGTACATCGAGCCGGGTCGAGCAGTCGGGAGAAGAAATGTCGTCCCTTCCCCGACGAACAGGCGATAAACACGCCCAGCAAACCGGTGTTTCATTAACGCTATCATCCGCTACGTTTATAATGACTGGGTAATCCCTGATCAGAGCGGGTATTATCTGTGAGCGAGCAAATGCCAGTTTCAAAAACCACCTGCTCATCACCCTTAACAAAACACTTAAATGTTTATATGTATATATATTCTTCAAAAAAGTGTCCAAGTCGTTCACAGTCAATAGCCTATAAACCATAAGACATGGCTAAAAATGTATTTGTCATTCTCCTATCCTTCAACATGGTTCCATAACTCATAAGAAAAAAACAAAGTAGGCATTACTTGTCGTTCTTCTGATTACTATTCTCCCTTATGCTTTTAGAAAGGCGGACTGTGAACGACAGTGTTTAAGAAACTATATAAATATATAGCTTGTGGGTGTTCTGATAGGATTTATGAGCAGACTGATTCTGAAAAGAGCATTGTTCATACACAGACAATATCCCCGTGATCAGGAAAAGCAATGTCATTACAGCTTAGCAAAGGATAGCGTTACCTGAAACACCAAGTCAAGAAAGGGGTGTTTGCTGTCTCGGCCAGTCGCCTGTTGACTCGGGGAGGCGATTGCGGTTTACTCCTCTTATGACTGCCTTGACCCGCTTGCTGAGCCTCCTCTGCCACTCGCCCTGCGGTTTTTGACCTGCGCTGCCGGTTTGAATACGCCTGGCATCATTGGTCGGGCCAGATACACTGTCTTCAAATAGTGCAGGGTTTTCACGTTCTCGGCTGCTATCAATCAGCGAACCTATCGCAGCAGCGCAGCAGCCCGCTTGCCAAACCCGTTTACATGCAAAAATTGTCTCTCTTCTTTCTAAAGCCTCTTAGTTCCTTCCTAGCACGGCCTTGTTTTATAGTCGTGTAGGCAGTGATACGCTTGCACATACATCCATAATTTCAGCCGTTACCCGGTTAGGATGATACTTTCATAAATAATATCGCACCTGTATCATTGCCACGCTCCTCCATGAGTCCAATTCTTACACAACAAGGTGCTCCGCGACATACCAAACTTACAGTCAGGCCCTTTGCTTTTTTGCAAATATTACTGTCCGTCCATGTTGAATTTCGTCTAGAGGAAACAAAAGTACAAGGAGAACATAAACAGGGAACTGGGATTATGTGCCGTTATGTGAATTATTCAATAAAACTAGTGTAAGATGTCTTAGTCATTGAAAGTCGTTGGAAATTTTAGGATTTCATACAACATATTTTCTTCGGTCCTTAAACCCAGTGCCCAATGTCATAAAATTAAGCAATGTCGGCACGCCAAACCGGTCGATTTTTTTCTCCCCGACCACAACGTTAAAAATTATCAATCCTATCCGTATACCTAAAACATATAATTCTTCTCTAGTTGCATCAACGACCTCTAAATATGTCAGAGGAGACTATGCCAGAGGTCACTAGCCTCAAAACTGATGCCCTCGCACTTCAGTCAAAGGAGGGTTGCTGCAGACCCTTTTTGGCGCAAATACGGAAGAATTCAGTTTGTGAAGGCATAGGTGGAGAAACTATTTTAGTCAGGAGGAAAGGTGTGTGGTTGGAGGAAGGGGCTTCCGCGCTGGTATGGCCGGGGTGATTAGGCAGCTATCACCAAATGTTAATAGAGAAGTTCCAGAATCGGATCAAACTGGGGAGGGGCAATAGAAGGCTGCCACACTCTGAAAGTTGGAGCAACAGCCACCACCACAGCTCCCACGGTTCCTGGTCTATTGCCAAGGGTTATGGTCGGGACTTCAGCAGCAGCAGCATATTTGGACATGGCATGCTTAAAATACCTGAGAAACAGGGCAACAACTTCCAGTGCCGCTTGGAAAACAGCTCTCTTAAGTGCGTTCATACAATCCGATTCGCAATCGTTTCCTCACCTTTCACGTTCCTGTTCACATTCCCGGTCCTCGAGGAAATCAGGTATTCATTTACAATGTCATTGCCGCTAGCGCCATCTATGGAGAGTCAAAGTAAGAACTCAACTAAAAGCGGAGAAAAGAGATAAAAAAAAATAACCGTTATGGTGTGCGGGTTATAACAAATAAAACAAAGCGAATGGAACACCACTGAACTAAACTACCAACCCAGTGCAAATTTGCAACCCTCGTTGGTGTAGGCGAGAGCTGGGGTGAGCCAAAAGTGGAAAATAAAAAAAAAGGTAAAACCTTCAACTCCAGTGGGCCACTCAAAAAGTTTTTCGAAAATTTCCATTTCTGATGCGCGCATCGTGATCAGCACCAAAAAATGCATCTAATGAGCAACGATCCGTTAGAGTCGGAAGAAAAAACCTAAATCCGACCAGGCCACTAGGTAGCTCGTACAGGAGTGGATCTATAATCAGTCTCAATCTACCCCATTTTGAACATTTTCTTTTTATAAGGGGTGGCTTCGCCATTTTGAGCCCCACCAACCATGGCCTAGTCTGGCCGGCAATAGCCTCCTGGGCTGGTCTTGAGTAATGCTCCGGCCCCGGTCAGGCCGCCGGGCATACTGGGCAGTTAGTCTCTAAATATCACCACTTTCAAAAAGAATGAGTTGCAGAAAAGAGAGGCTTCAATGCTTGTAATAGGAAAGTTAAAAAACGATGCAGTTATATGTAACTCCCTTTCGGCATTTGAGGCCCTAGAAGCATTAAAAAATTCAACACATCCAGTAGAAAATGAAATAAGACACCTCACGAAAAGCAAAGTAAAACCACCTTTGATTCCTCGTCACGCCAGAATTAGCGGCAATGAAAAAGGCACACAGTCCAGAA